>JADDOH010023011.1:0-18867 GCA_016648135.1 Agrypnia vestita | reverse complement strand
CGGCGACCATCACAACGAGCGGGCGGCAGAGTGGGCGGACTACGCAAAGCGGTCACTGCTGCCCATCGCCGGGACAACGACGCGAGTGGTGTTCGCCTGCGTCGTACTGCTGGTACTTGTGCTGCACGACGTTTATAAGACAGTGGTAGAGACTTTTTCTCGTGTGGCACAATGTATCGCGAACAGCGAACCGGGTTCCGAGAGGGACGGTTACAAACCGAGTGTGCTCGCGGGAAATACCACCGCGTGCGGGCCGGGGGCGGAATGTCACGCGACTCCCGGCCTGTGTTCCACGTTACCGCGAGTGAGGATGACGATCTCGGGGCAGGAGTACGAGGCGCTGGTGGACTCTGCAGCCTCACGCAACCTGGTGCGGGCGGGCCTGGTGCCCCACCAGCAGCTCCGGGATTGTCCCCTAGAGCGGATAAACCTGGCGGAATCCGGGGCGGCGATGAGGGTTCTGGCGGAGACCCGGCTGCCTTGGGCGATCGCTGGGAGCGAAGGCCAGGACAGGTTCCTGGTGGCGGATGGACTCCGCGAGAGCGTCATCCTGGGGAGCGAGTGGCTGAATGAGCAGCGGGCGGTGGTCGACTTCTACCGGGGGTGCCTGCACTTCGGGGTACGCGAGAGGGCGACCGCCCACCTGCTGACAGCCGGACGGCGGGCTGAAGCGGAAGGGGCGAAACTGCCGACACTTCCGCCGCTGCTGGAGAGCGAGAGCCGAGAACTGGCAGGGCTGCTGGAGGAGTTCAGGGAACTGTTCACCCCGTACGCTGGACCGGCGCCCTTGCAGCCCCATGTTATCCGGCTCAGCGACGAGAGACCCATCCGTCTGGCGCCGCACCGGCTGTCCGACGTGAAGAAGCGGAAACTCTATGAACAGCTGGAGGGCATGCTAGCGGATGGCGTGATAGAGGCCAGCAGGTCACCATATTGCTTCCCAGTGGTGATGGCCCCGAAGAAAGGGGACGACGAGTACAGGTTCTGCGTAGATTACCGGCGCCTCAACGACATCACTATTGGAGAGATATCGCCCCTGCCGGTTATCCACGAGACCTTGAAGGACCTCGGGACGGCCAAGGTATTCACGACTCTGGACCTAAAGAAGGGATACTGGCAGGTACCCTTGGCCCCTGAATCGAAGCACCTGACAGCGTTCGCCACCCCGGACGGCGCGTGCTACCAATTCAGGGTGCTGCCTTTTGGCCTGAAGGGGAGCGCTGGGACGTTCCAGCGCCTAATGTGCCAGGAGGTCTTAGCCGGTTACCTCCGGGACTTCTGCCTGGTGTACATCGATGACATGATCGTCTACTCACCAGACTGGAAGTCCCACATGTACCACTTGCGGCTGGTGTTCGAACGGCTCCAGCAGTTCCAGCTCCGCTGCGCACCGGACAAATGCACGTTGGCGGCGGACAGTATAGAGTAATTGGGGCACAAGGTAACCCCAACCGGGAACCGGCCCCAAGCCATACACGAAGGGGCCATAGCTGCTGCCACTCCGCCTCGGACAAGGAAGGAGTTGCGCGCTTTCCTGGGGCTCTGTAACTGGCTGAGGGAATACGTGCCTAAGTTCGCCGAGATGGCAGCCCCTATGACGGACCTGATAAGCCCCAAGAGGCCGTTCAAATGGTCGCCTGCCGCCCAAGAGAGCATGCAACGGGTGCAGCGAGCGTTGGCGGGCCAATTATCACTCGCACGGCCCGACCCCGCCCGCGAGTTCACGGTTCAGACGGATGCCAGCAAGCAGGGAGTAGCGGCCGTCCTGTACCAAGCCCGAGCCGATGGCGGACGGGACATAGTTTCATATGCCAGCTCCAGGTTCAGCCCGGCCGAGCAACGTTGGCACTCCAATGAACAGGAGGCATTCGCGGCCGTGTGGGCGGTGAAGAGGTACCGCCCGTACCTGGAAGGCCGGCACTTCACGCTGAGGACGGATAACCGCGCCCTCACCTGGCTGAGGAGTGCCAAGGACCAACGGGCCAAGTTGACGAGGTGGGCCCTACTACTCCAGGAGTTCGATTTCTCCATTGAACACTGCCCGGGCAGGGAGAATCAGCTCCCGGACGCTCTCTCCCGCAACCCCGCGGATATACCAGTCGAGTTCCTCGAATCCGATGACACAGAGCACATGACGTATCCAGCGGCGAAGCGGGAGCAACCAGTAGCACAGGTTGCGCAACTGGAAGCGGAGGCAGAGCCTACGCCCAGTTCTACCTCGCCACATGGAGACGACGGCGAGGAAGAGGCGCCCAACCTCGCAGTGGCGGAAGAAGTGAGGGAGCGGCAGCGAACCGACCCAGCCACGCAGCAGCGCGTCGGGCGTTTGAGGCGGATCCTGGCGCGCGCAGTGCCACCAGCGGGGGGGCACGACCGGAGGTACGCCAGGAGCTACGCCCTGATCGGGGCCTACCTGTGGAGAAGGAACGGAGGGCAGGGGATGCAGCTCTAAGTTCCGCACAGCCTGAAAGGCCGAGTGATGGCAGCCTACCACGATGATAGGGTGGCTGGCCACCCAGGCGCCAGAGAGACCCTCAGGGCGATCCGGAGGTACTACTACTGGCCCAACATGCAGGCGGATGTGGAAGGCCACGTGAGGGCCTGCTGGGTATGCGCGACGACGCGCGCACAACCGGTGCGCCCCCTAGCCCAGCTAGGCAGTACCCAGGCTCGTAACCCGTTCGAGGTGGTGGCGGTGGACCTCATGGGACCATACCCAACGTCTACCCAGGGGAAAAGGTTTATACTGGTGGCGACCGACTTGTTCACCAGATGGGTGGAAGCCTTCCCGCTGCGCTCGAGCAAGGCCCCGCAGCTGGTACACCTGCTGGAGACCGAGGTGTTCCAGCGGTTCGGGTACCCGAAGGCGGTGGTCACGGATAACGGGACGCAGTTCGGACACCGTGTTTGGACTGCAGCCATAGAGCGTTGGCAATGTTTCCACTGGACGACGGCGGTATACCATGCGCGCGCGAACGCGGCGGAGCGCCGAAACCAAGAAATTCAGAAGGGGCTGCGGGTATACCTGCAGGGCCAGGCCCACGGTAGGTGGGACGAACACCTGCCCACGATACTAGGAGCTCTCCGCGGGCGGAGGAATGCAGCCACGGGAGTAACTCCGAGCCAGGCGCTATTTGGTTACGACCTCCCACGACCGGGAGAGTGGTCGGTGCGCTCCCCTGAGGGACTGGTCCTGCCCTCGGCAGAAGCATGGGATCGTACGCCTACGGACGAGGCGATACGGGAGTCCCAGGACAGATACCGCACGGGATATGCGCCCCAGGAACGGGAGGCCGAACGATATGAGACGGGGCAGGCCGTGCTCGTACGGGAGCACCCCCAGTCAAACGTGGCGGCTGGGTACCACGCAGGTTTTGCGGCCCGCTGGAGCGGCCCTCACCAGGTGCTGATGGCGATCGGACGCGGGCGGACGTACTGGGTGAATAAGCGGGGCAAGCCCGTGAAGGTCCACGCTGATCAGGTGCGACCCGCACCGCCGCCAAATAACGAGGGGGCCGGGGGATCGAGCCCGCCGGCAGACGCACGCCTAAGGAACGAAAGTGGGACCGCAGGGGAGACCGCGGGCTGATGCGCTCGGGAGTGGTCATGACAGCAGTATATTCCAATGTCCGTACCCGATAGGTAGCCGAGGCGACGACGTAGGCGTATTTGTTTTTTTTATTGTTTCATAATTCTCCTTGTCCACAACCGGTCTCAGTGCGAGGCGCGTTAGTGCGGCGTGTGTTTCCTTGTATGTGTTGTGGCGCCGGAATATGCAGCGGGCGTAGAACAGAGTCCAGCAAGGCTAGAGCGCTGAATGCGGACGCAGGCATGACGAAGTAGGACGAACGGGACGAGCGTGAGACGACGGAGGACCCAGGCAGCGGTCACGAACACGGTTCCATCATCGGCAGGGCGCCGATATGGATGCATAAGGGGGAGACGACGAAGGATACCGCCGGAGCACAAGGGCGTGTTAGGCGAGGAAGGACCCGAAAGGGGGGTCGCGGGCGCGGACCCCATCGTCGGCAGGGCGCCGACATGGACCCGCCGGAGTGAAGTGAGAAAAAGAGCGAGGAGGGCTGCATAGGAAAACGCACACATACACACACGCACGCACGCAAGTAATAACCGAAAGGGAGATGAGTGACACCGGAAGCCAGAAGGCTGGAGAATTTTTTTTCCGTTTTCCCTGTTCCCCAATATAGTTTGATAACCCCTAGGTCAGGAGTCAGTCCGAGATATTTTTTTTTGTTGTTTTGTCGCCTTGGCTCTTCGCGCGGAACGATAGGTTACGTCGCTGGGCTAATGCTGAAGAGGGAGTGCTAGCGACCACCAAACGCACATCAGGTGGCCTAATAATAACCGGTTCGCGTCAACTCGGGGGGGTGCGTGTTGATGTACCGGAATATGACGCGAACCAGGTTATTAATTTTGTCCTAGGGCAATACCGAAATCAAAGCGCCCATGTTTCGAAGATCACGCGCCATGTGGTCACAGCCGGTCATGTTCGATCTTTTGTTCGAGGACGAAATATGTGACCTATTGTTCAAAAAAATAACATTGCGACGGACGATCGCTCTTAGGATAGCCCGCCATAAAACATATGAAACAATGAATTAGAAAGTTAGGGTTGCCGAAGACATTAAAAGTGCACGGCCTTTTGTTAGGATGGGCAATACGTTCGCAACCTTTTGTTCTTAAGTAACATCTTGGAAGGGTAAAAACGGTAAACCTTTTCTTGCAGCGGGACGTATATCTCTAACCCCGATTAAACAATAGAAAGAACATCTTGGCCAAATGCGAACACATGGGACAACGGTTTAGAAAGCTGCGTTTGTTAGAGAAGTCGCCATTGTTTTGGGAAAGACATTTTTTTAGAAAAACAAGATAATAATTCCGAAAGTCGTCGCAGTAAACTTACTATTGTCCTCGACAGACAATAGAGATGTTTTAGAAAGCGCTGACATACCGATCCACCACATGGCGACAGTATCAATTTGACATTGCAATTTGAAATAATAACGAGATCATCCCGAATTAATCTAACTTGTAGCAAATAATAGAAAATGTATTGATCGTAACAAAAGGAAAAAAACTGGATTGTATTATTGCCGACGATGTTTGATATTGATGTAATATATAATATATAACGTAATAGAATATTATCTCGTGAAAAGATGTAACACGGTTGAAGAGATATAAGATTCCGACTTTTTAGTTTTTGAAATCTGTCTGCAGAATGAATTTTAGCACACGGGGTTGAAACAAAATAGTTTAATTAATTGCAAATAAGTAAATGCCGTGTTGGAATAAACATTAATATTACTTTAGATCGAGGCTTTCATGTCTTATGTTTTCATATATTACATACACCTAGTTGAATAATGTTAATTTGTGAGTTTTAATTATTTTTTATGAATAATGTTAATTTGTCATTAGTTATTTAAGCTCCCAATATTGTGTTTTTTTTATACAAATTTGTAGGTTGTAGGTATATAACCTATCTGTAAACATGCAATTATTGTTTTGATTACTCGTTTAAGCAATATAATTTGTCGGTCTATTTTAAAATAGTTGTTTTAATCTAGTAATAATAAAGCTCAAAATAATTCTTGTTTGGAAAATTTTCAATTGTCTGCCGGGTGGAATGTGGCTTATATAATTTTTTAGTGTTCTCTATTTTTATTCTTTTCTTATATTCTTATACCAGGGGTGGAAGAAAGCTGATTTGATAAGATAATGATTAGTATAATGAAAGTCCAAAAAAAAATGTTTTGCATTCAATCCAGCTTACATATTGAAGTAAGAATTTTCATTATTTAGGTGTAAATAATGTTATATTAATTAATTTACGCCAAGTTTTCTTAATTGTTCTTCTAGTAATAAGGTTTAACATAATTTCTTGAAAAAAAAATGTTTATCGAATTTGATTATGTTAGTATATGTAAGCATTCCTTTCGGGAAAGTGGCGTTGATGCAAATTCATGTACTTTGTAATCCCAAAAGAAATTACAAAGATGTATACAGAACATTAACATTAGGGGACCCGCTTGAAGCATGTATCCCATGTAAATAAGTTTTTATGTTAATTGATTCACTAAGAAATGCCACGATGTCTGTATAATTTTAGCCCTTTGTTTTGTATCTCTATGTCACATATTGACAATTATGTTTGGTCCAACTAAGAAGTACGATAGCTTGTTTTATTTAAGCTAAAATTAAAAATAAAACTAAGTATCAAGTACATGTTGTCATTGTTAAAGAAAAAAAATTAAAAAGAAAAAGAAAGGAAGAGAATATGCGGAGTGGTAAATTTTAAATACCGTCCGGTTTATCATATAAAAAAAAAAAGAAATAATAATGATTTTGTGGAGGTATCGAAGATAATCAATGTAAATGATAAGGATTGACCTGTAATGATGTAATGTATAAATAACGTTAAATCAATGTTAATGATAAGGATTGACCTATAACGATGTAATGTATAAATAACGTTAAATATTGAGAGGCCTACTGTAAGAATCAAACCGACGACTTAATAATAAGATTAATATTGTAATGCATACTCAAGGAATTTTACTGTGATCTAATGAAACCCTGCGTCAATCCCATGTAATTAGTCAATAATGGTAGAAATAACTGCTCGATAAAAATATGTCTGGCGTGTCGATTTAATTAAGTATGTATATGTAAGCAGTTTTATTTTTGGGTAATAAGTGTTGATGCGAATTTGTGTTTTCAATTTTCCGCCTTTGCCAATTTGTACTGTAATATTTTCCTTAAGTTTAATTCATTTTGCAATGTGTTTTGGTGACGGGATAGGGATATGAACAGTGAACAAAGCGTTCGTGAAATAACAAAGTGTTTAGGCCTACATACCAGAAAAGCATCGAGATTAGCCGCAAACTGGGAGAACAATAGGGGGCGGAACGGAGGCAACATTGGGTTCAGTAACCAATAGCGTCAATCGGGACCTAGGAGGGATCGTGAGAGACGAATGGACGATGGAGGCGGGCATCAAAGGAGCCAATCGGCGGAAGACCAGCTGGAGGCTTCCCCTCGAGCCCCCGCGACCACACCCTGGGTCGCCGGAGAGAGAATATAAGGCGAAACCAGCCGCCAAGTTAGCAGTCGAGTTGAGGAGTTGAGTTGAGTGTGGAGAAGCTAGAGATTCTAGCGGTGCCCGTAAAAACAGCATCGCCGATCACTCTAGCAACTCCTGGAGGAGCGAAAGCGCGAACGGCAACAACCGCCATTCGCCACCGAGTGCTGTGACGCACCGCCGCAAACGACATATCAGAAACCGCGACGCACAGTGTACCGCCGCGACGCCCAGTGACAAAAGAAGCGACGTCTCGCTACCGACCGCCACGACGCCGACGTCAGAAGCCGCCGACGTAGCCTGCACAGTCAGAGGACGACAGTCAGAGGACGACGCCGACGCCAGAAGCCGCCGCCCACCACGAAGCAGCACGAAGAAGACACCTGCCGAACTCTCCGAAACAGGTTACCCCGATCTAAAGACTTTTTCTCCGCCCACCTGGTTCTACCGAAGTGTTAATTTAATCTCGTCACCATTCATTCTAGCAGTAAGATCAGATTTTTTGTGTGTTTTGTCTTTTTTCTTTCTTTGTTTATAATTTTGTCCTCTCCCTCTAAATTAGGGTTCATGTAATTTTTAAATTGGTAACCACTTTGCTGTCGTATGTAAGTTAAGATTAATGTTTCATGTAAATTAATCTGCTACAGTGCCCAATATAGAGACTTGTAAAATTGTTTCGATTTTATTATTTTTATATCCCTTCACCCGCCTCGAGATATCAGTGTCCTAGTCAGTCACCTGACGTTTTGATTGTACCTAGGGGAGGGCGTAACCGCCGGCATACGTAGATCTGAGATCTCCCGGCCGGTTTACCACACCGTGATTTTATATCACCTCTGACCCCTCAGACCTTACCCCCCCGACTCTGGTATATCAATCCCGATCGTGATGGGACCTATCCAGATTCTGACGTACATAGCTGCGTAAATAATTACATAAGTTCGTAATTTTTATGTCACTTTCCTCGTCATGTTCATCAATTTATAAAATATCTTCTGGGACCAGGTTTCCAAATTCTAGATCATACTCACAATACATAATAGCTATCGTTATCTTCTTCCGATGAATCCTGAATCCAACAATTTCTCATACAGATCTATTATTTTTTTAAAAACAACTACAAGAATATTACATTACAAAATTACGTAGCGCGCATCGGCAACAGTAACGAGAGGTTAGGCGCGATTGTAGCGCGCTCGAATAAATAACCCACTAATAACAAAGAGATCTAAGATGCGACTGAACCAAATACGTGCGTCATGTATGCCGTTATCCAATAGAATATTCCCTATTGTCTTTAGAATTTTTTTTTTATACTTTTGAATTATTGAATGAATTTAACTACATATTATTATTTTCTTTTCTTTGGGTTTTGTGTTCTTTGGGATATTTATAAGGATTAAAAAAATGCCAGCTCAATATGTATCACTAATATTTATTAAATAGTTTTAAAAATAAGATTTTTTGGGTTGAATTGTGCCAGTTTCAAAGATTAATGATACCGTTTGTTTTTTTTTTTTTTTAATAAAAACAAGTTTTATAGTTTTTAGCAAGTAGAATAAGTCCCACAAAGAAGAATCGAATGACTACCTTTGTCTGTATTGAGTGGAGCAAGTCTGTGTGCCTACAATGTTCTCGTCTTTTACGTAACGTCTGCCAATAATTTACTTTATAAATTATAATTACCTTATAAACTCAGATGTCAGAATTTCTGCTTTTGGTTGCCAGAAGGAGCTATTACGTTTTTTTGGTTCCTCAAATATTATACTAAGTTTACGAAAAAATACTTGATGTTATTAAATTACTAGGTATAATTTAATTGCCAAAATATAGCCTTAAACAATATTGCATTAAAAGTGCCATAATAATTATTTTCCTTAAATTGATATGTTTTAAATAATAAGTTGATTATATATTTACGTCTTTTTATTATTAATAGCCATTAATTTGATAAACAAATAGATTTAAAGCGATTGGGATTTTTTTTAAAAGTAGCGTTTGAAATAGGAGCCAGTGAGACTTCACGTCCAAGGTAATGTTATTAAAAAATAACTAAAAATATTTAAAGGTTAAAAAAACTAATGGCATGAAAAGCAAAGGGCGATAGCTAATCGCGGATACTAATAGCCGCGCAACGGCCACTATCGGCCGCGCTGCGGCCAGTACAACCTATAGTCAATTGCAGACATCAGTGGCGGCGTAGCGGGTAATAACAGTAGCGGGCCAGTATAGCTGCCCGTAGGGCTTAGCGGCAAGCAATCGCTGATAGCCGATTGCTTAACCACTACTTTTAATTAAGGCGGCACATTCACTGCATATGCATATTTCGGCGTTATTTACGAAAATGTGGGTTTTTATTATTCATTTATATCAGAACGTATACGATATATTGCATTTTTTTAGGGCGATAACTTAGATAGAACCTTTGTTCTTATATAAAAGTAATAAACTGAATATTATTTACAATAATTAAGAAAAATATAGGCATTAATCTACAGGCCGCGGCAAAAAAAAACGTTTTTAATGTTGCCGGGCGAAGAGTGGTTCATTTAAAATTTGTATGTAAGTATAATATGTTTTTTTATACTTATAAAATTTACTTAATTATCTAGAATCTCTACGTAGGAAATTAAGAAATATTAAATATTCATAAAGTTATAATGTTCAAACATGCAAGAAATTATTACGAATTTTGATGATTTTCAAATGTTGTTTATTCATATAAAAAGTTGAATTTAAACGATATATTCTACTTAATCCCGCACTTTGAATCCTCATCCACTATTTAAAAGTTAATTTTTTTTATTAGAAACAAGTTAATTGCTAATTAATTAATCGAGAGGCCGCGGCCAAAAACTCGTTTTTATTGTTGGAGGGCGATCAGAGGTTTTCTTAAACTTTGTATGTGGGCACGATATGTTTTTTATACGTATAAAGATTCCTTAATAATCTAGAATCCGTACGTAGGAAATTAAGAAATATTAAATATTAATAAAGTTATAATGTTTCAAACATGCAAAAAATTATTACGATTTTTGATGATTTTCAAATGTTGTTTATTCATATAAAAATATAATTTTAAACGATATGTTGTTTCTATATTCAAACTTTGAGTCTTCATTCACTATTAAAAAGTTACATTTTTTATTTAAAACACGTTAATTATTTTTATTAAAATAAAATTTCTAAAGTATGAAAAACGACATCCTCATACGTCAGAATGCCGATCACATGCCGTCTGGCCACGACAGAGGCCAGACATGTTTATGTAATCGAATATTCCTCGTCATTTATTTCACTATTAATCGTACTTCTACGCTAAATTTGTTGATGAATTATTATTATATAATACGCTCAAAAGCAATTGATATCTCCCATATATTAAGGTTTTATATGGATTTTCGAACGGTTTCATCCTTTTTACACTTTGAACATGCATCACAATGTCAGTTTCACTATAGCCCAGATTATTATTATAGTTTTTCAGTGATATTTTTGGGTAAACACAGATGAAACATGAAAAAAAAGAGGTTTCTGAAGATGTCTTGGATACCGTGCACAATTTGTGTCATATATTGTCAAGAGGAAATGAGTCGCGCGATTAAAATGTTGGGAGCTGCTACTATTATTAATGCCTGCTGCCTATTGTATAAGTATAGACAAATTTATGAGTATGCATAGAGTTGAATATATTTCAGATTTCAGTAATTCTATGGATTTCAAATGTCAGTCGGGTGGTATTTCTTTTCTATGGAATAGAGAATGTTTATGTCATGTTTATATATTTGTTTATGAGACGAGAATCAACGAGAATGGATGCGAATGCATTAAGTTTTTAGTTTGTTTTAGATATACTGGGAATGTATACCTGGGCAAGAACTGAGGAATTACGATAACTTGGTGTATTTAGTATTTATTCTACCAAAATATCAGCAATCAATCTACAGAATGTCGCAGAAATTCCACGTCTTGAGATGTTACAAGTGCGGAACTTTTCAGGTAGGTTTTCATATGTTGCAACAGTGATTGGTCTGATTTACATTTTATATTTCACATATTTTATATTACATCTGTCATTGTCATGCATTTCCTATGTGAAACATGCTAGAATATAAGTTAGTACGTTCAATACTGTCTATTTACACTCATATATATATATATAGGTATATACATTAATCACTAACATATCTGTAATATTTCTAATCAAATAAATAAATACATCAATAGCTTTAACATAAAATTTTATGGAATAATCCAAGATGATGGTCCCGTTGTTCATACAATGAAAATATGTATTTCACTATATAATTTAACGTCCTGTTAATTTAATCTAAATAAAATAATCGTAATCTAAATTAAACAAACCAAACCTAATAACATAACCTAACCAAACCTAATAACCTAACCTAACCTCATATATTGCCTATGAAATGTCAAAATATGCAGTGCATTTTGACATTTCATAGGAACAGTTTGCCTGAGGGCGTTGTGTCTGCAGCCAGTGTCAACCAATTTAAGAATAGGCTGGATATTCAAATGAGAGAGTGATAGGGGCCTATCAGCTTAAGCTGCCTGCCCATTATCTATAATAATAATAATAATTTTTCGGAACTTTAAAGTGTAATATCTTATTTAATACTTACTATTCAAACGTAATTTATCTTTCATTTTGTTATTAGCACAATCAATAATATAGTGAAATACTCATTTTCGTTGTATATGCAATGGGACCATTGTCTTGGATTTAGCCAATTTTATAAAAAAAGGCATGTGTATAATTCACACATTCAAACGCTAAAAGAACCGGTTGGGTCATTCGTAATTCGTGAAAACCATAGATTTTTACGAAAACTAGTGTAATCGGTGGAACTCAATAACCGATGGTTTAAACGAAGGATTACAATAAACCAAGTTGATACAACAGGCCCTGAGTATTCATTTAATAAAAAGTTTACACTGAAAATTATAATCGAATTAAAAATGGATTCGAATTAGATTAATTTCATGTAAATTATACATTTAAAATATAGTATGCAATGATAAAGAGTATAACTCCGCTATTTCGCCTCACTAATCAATATCATCGTGTTAATAAAATTAAGCTACATCATTTTACCTGTATTTACTTACCAAACTTAACTAACCTAACGTATCATAATCATATTAATAAAGCAAAACTACATAATTGTATACAAACAATCCTAACTAATCTAACCTATCTTCATCGTCTTATTAATAAAGCTAAACTACATAATTTTATCTAACCAAATCTAAATAACCTTACCTAACCTGTCGTCAACACCATCATCTTATTAATAAAGCTAAGTTACACAATTTTATTTAACCAAACCTAACTAACCATACCTAACTTATCAAAATCATCATCTTAACTAGAGATGCACTGAAATTCGTTTCATATTTGGTATAGCCGAACTTCGTCTTCGGCCGAATTTCGTTTAAATCTGCCGAACTTCGTTTAAATCTACCGACCTTCAGTAGCTTTTTAATAACTAGCTTTTGCCAGCGACTTTGTTCGCCTAGACTTCGATTTCATCCTACAGAAACCTAATACTGGGATAAAAAGTATTCTTTGTGCTTTTCCAGACAATAATCTATCTCTGTGCCAAATTTCATCCAGATCTGTTTAGTTATTCTGGTGTGATTGAGAAACAAACATCCATCCAACCATCTAAACTTTCACATTTTTAAATATTAAATAAGTAGGATTTAAATAAGAAATGGAAAAGTGTAAATAAATTTAATTTAAATGAAATCTAGACAAAATGTTGATTTTTTTATATATTTTTTTAAAAAAAAAAATAGAGATGCGAACACGGAATACGTGTCACATCAATATTCTTACTATTTTCAAACTAAGCTAAACGCTTGTGCTATGAAAATAGGACTAACTTGCTGATCTGGAGTGAGGTTCGAACCAGTGACGTTTGGATCACGAGGCGAGAGTCCTAACTACAAGACCAACAAGCTACTTTTATAAGTAAATAGGTAATGTGTGAATGGATCATGTTTTTTATTCTCTAGAAAAGAAACCACATCAAGTATCAACAATATATATGCTTTAATAAAGTAAAATAATCAGTTTTAATTAATATATAATATTCTATGACAACTATCCACAACTATGTTGTGCCGCTTAATTAATAAAAAAACACAGAGTCAATAAACAATTACATGTATTTTCGTGATGGCGATCTGACCTTTTCATCGGACAAAAGCGCGCGAAATTTAACCGAATTTCGGCCGAACTTTGACTGAATTTCGGCTTCGGCACATATTTAAACCGAACATTCGGCAGAATTCGACATTTGGCAGAACCCATATTGGGTGCAACACTAATCTTAACAATAAAGATAAGCTACGCAATTTTATCTAACCAAACCAAACTTATCTAACTGACCTAACCTAACCCAACTTAACTAACCGAACCTAACTCAAAAATACATTATGTAAATTTGTATTATTAAATTCGGCTCTTGTCGCCCAGTGGGCATGACACTAGCTTCTCACACCGAGAGTTCCGGATTTGATTCCCAGTGAAGCCACAATTAATCTATGTGATTTACTCAAGCCTGAGTGTTTTGTGATGTGTCTCTCTTCTGTTATTGGGTCTCTTAGCCAGTGAAGCGTAAAAAAAATACAATAAAATATGAAAAATCGTTAAAGAAGTCACTATTCTCATTTATGTATCTCTCTGATTTGCATAAACTAGTATTTGTATATCTTTTTTATGACAGGTGCTTTCTAAGGAGAGAGCGTCAAAATTACCAAACTTTAATGTGTAATAACTTTTTAAATACTTTTCTGCCAATCAATTTGATTTCATTTTTGACATCAGGGCCCTCACTATATTGGGATACTTGCCCTTGAAAAAAATCTGAGTGAGGCCAAATACTGCAGTTCAGCCTGATTCACAAACTATGAGACAATATAGTTTAATACACTTTGTAAAAAAGGTAAATTTTTATCTTGTTTTTAGAGTCACATAGTAAAAAAGTCCAACAAGTGGGATTGCAAAGTGTGTGGGGACAGGCAATCCTTGCAGAGAACTTTCGGCACCGGGACCGGGAAAGAATGCCGACTGCACGTGCAGACGCTCAACATTCGACGAATGGACGCAGATCAGGGAGATCCCGGAGATACGCTGCCTGCGCACACTGGTACCGGCGCTTTCAATCAGGCTTCGTCGGACCGCTCTGCCATTATTAACCGAGTCGATAACCTTACAAGCAGGTGGGCAAAGTATGTGACTGTGCCCCCCGTTGTGAATGATGAATCACAATTCGATGATTCTGAATTGGTAGCGAACATCACATCCGAAGTAAAACCTAAGAAAAGCAAACTCAATATTAAAAAGCACAAACGCTCAATCGATACTAATGAAAATGTATTCTTGGACAACGAGTGTAAAACGACACGCAGGTTTAACGCGAACAGTAATTTTTGTGATATTCCTCAAATAAGCGACAATAAACATCAGTCTGTAACAGACAGGACCGACCCGTCAACATCCAAGTGGTCAAAGTATATAACAGTGCCTCCGGTCGTGAATGAAGAATCACAATTTGATGATTCTGAATTAGCAGCAAACAATTCTGACAAAATAAGCAAGAAAAGAAAACTCAATATTGAGAAAAGTAGATACCTGATAGACACGGAAGAAAATGCTAGCAGTTTGCGGTGCCAAAATCATGATGTTATTGAAGACTTAGATGATTTTATCTTGGACAACCAGTGTGAAACGACACGTAAATTTGATGATCTTTGTAATGCTCCTCAAAGCGACTATAAACGTCGATCTGAGACAAATAGAACTGTCCCGGCAACATCAAAATGGACAAAATATTTAGTGGAAACCCTCTCCTCCGACCGGAGCCCCGATCCTTTAAATCCTAAAATGGCACAACAGCAGGCGCTTGGAGATTCCAAACATTCACTGCAGATATTTGACTCTTTTATGAATGATGATCTTTTTACTCTAGATGATGTTCTCCATGTTTGATAAAATATTGGATTTTTTTTGCATTTGCAGAAAAAAAAATTCAGTATTAAATTGATCAACCAATCTTACCAAATGATTAATTGTTGTGAACACACATTTCTTCGTGCAGCGATGGTCACCAGTCAGTTGCCGAAAAATTCTGATTGTTTCCAATGATGCAAGTTGTCTGCTATTTAATCAACGAAACACTTAGCTTTAAATCAAACTTAACACTTAATTCTAGTAAGTTCTTCAAAAAGAGCAAAATAATTTTGTGGTGAAATTATTAATACAGAATACTTAATTAATAACTTAAATCATGCTAATTCAATCAAACTTTTCAGAAGAAGTGATTAAAGACTTATTTACTTTTACCAAAAAGAATACTTACTGTGATAACCCTTTATGGGATTACTTAATGCAACATTTAAGCTATTTAAACATATAACATCGAAGAAAAAACCTTATTAACTGATATAATTCACTTGTTTAATAACACAAAAACACTGCTACAAAAATGAGTTAAGTATGCTTAATTTATTCAGAAACCATTCAATTTCTAATACATAGAACTACAGGAAGTGAAATAAATTATAATCTGACAAATTTTAAGTTTAAAAAATTATCCAACAATGCATCAGATGATTAGCTAATTTTATTATATGTATTTAAAAGAGAAAATGCCCTTTATAATAAATCTGTTAAAAAAATTCATCCTTTGTCATGAAAAAAACTTGTTTTCCTCTGTCCTGAAAAGAATGTTAGCGAGCACAGAAATGTATCCACCCTTAAAATAATAGTTTTCTTGTAATATTTCAGATTTCATTATAGTTTATTGATCCCTTTTCACTTTAAAAGTAACAACCCTTAAATAGGAAAAATAACATTTTAACTGAACTAAAAAATACTTGAGGGTGTTTGTAGTTTTTTTTAATACCTTTATTGGAAAAAATAATTGACGCAATAATATTTTTCACCAACTATATGTATATTTTTTAATAAAAAAATTCTGTAATACATTTTTATTATTGTTTCACTATTAGCTAAGAAAAACAAAAATAATTAGTATTTTGTTGGTCCTCCTTTATTTTTTATCACAGTTTCAATACGCCTTGGCATGGAATTCACCAAATTTTGCAGATAATCGTCTGAAATTTTCTCATACCACACATTTTCAATAATTTTTTTGAGGTTTTCCTTTGACGAAGGCTTCAATACATTTATACCAATGGCCATTTTATGCCACAGTTTTCTATAGGATTTAAGTCAGGACTGTTTCCGGGCCAATCCAATGCTGTTATCCCATTATATTCTATAAAGACTTTAATTTGAATAAATGTGGTCAGTTTTTCTTTAAAATTTTATTTATGTATATAACGAAATATATTGTCAGAAAAAAATAATTCTCACAATTTATGCTCGGTGGTACAGCGCAGAATCATCTTGGAAAAAGCGCTCAGTAATATGGGAACAATGTATTTTAATCGATGGGGATTAAGTCTTCTAAATTTTTTTTTATAGATTTCTGCATTCACAGTTCCTTTAATGAAAGCCAATTTTCCCATCTATAAAATATTTTTCTTTTTACAGATGTTTACGTCGCAATCTTTGTAAACCTTTTTCTGGTCTACCATTTTTGATCCTACGTAACAGGCACGATAGAGGTTGGAAATATGTGTCGAAATGACCTATAAAACTCTGTACAGAATAAATAAAATATTTTATGCTGTGTGAATACTTTTAATAATTGCATTTACTATGTACATAGATTAAATTAAATGAATTGTTCGAAGAATATTTTTTCTTCCGAAAGAGGCTTGAACTTTGTGGTGACATTATTATTAAAATAAAACACAAATCACTTTGTTTTCACCACTTTATTAGATTATACAATCTACATGTTTCCAGAACAATGTTCTCTTCATCAGGATTGTTTGTGTACTAAAAATTTAAAAAGTTAAACCATGCAAGTGTGTTACGGTGAAGAGAATGATGAGGGAGGGGGGGTCGGAGTATTAATTATTAGGAATGTCATCTGAAGGGGATGGAATTTGTGCAGAACCCACTATTGAATATTGTTCCACTTAAAATTCCATCTCCCTCAGATGACATTCCTAATAATTAATACCTCCGACCCCCCCCCATCCGCTCATCATCCTCTTTACCGTAACACACTTGCATGGTTTATCTTTTTCAATTTTTAGTACATAAACAATCCTGATGAAGAGAACATTGTTCTCGAAACATGTAGATTCTACAATCTAATAAAGTGGTGAAAACGTGATTTGTGTTTTATTTTAATAAATTAAATGGAAACTAAAATAAACCATTACACTGTGTTCATGGAGTACCAGAGGAATGCCGTAGAAACCAGGAGCGGGTGAGCTTACGTGAGCCTCTCGTTAATATATTTATAGCCCACACCATATAGCATTCTCTGTCGTTTATGATACACACACATTTCCAGTTTGCTTGACATCTTCATCTACACGGTCATCAGTTATTTAAACTTTTGACAAGATTGTCTTGAAAAATTAGTCCTTGTTTTCTTCGGCCTTCAGCGATACCTTCAATTCTTATTACATATATATCATTTCATTTACTGTTTGCGCTCTAGCTTTGTGGATGCCCTGTTTTTCAATTCTTCTTATACGCTAGAACGAATGATCCTGAAACCATTATGATCCGCCTCCCACTCTACTGAGACGGGAATTCCCTCGGGAGAAGTGTAAGAGTAGGAACCACTTTTGGCAATCACATATTCCCAACCCCCATTGGTGGTGATTAATCGGCCTCGTTCGGTGAGGGTCTGTCCGTCGGGTCCCTTGTTTTCCAGCCCCACGCTGTACTGGCCCTGGTCGTCACGCAGCACAAGCAGGGGCCGGTCCAGTATCACAACTGCAACATGCAACCATCATTACAGTGGGAGTTATTCTGTTGTCGCAAAAGTTAACAGATGTTGCCGAGGTAACAGGCATGATGACAGATTTTGAAATAACATTAAATATTGTAGGTACACGTCTACTATTACCGAAAATAACATTATTTCAGCGATAAACCAAGTTTTTATGCAAATAATTGCATTTTCATCCACATATTTTTAATTTTGCAAAAAAACACCCGCAGCTGTCATTTTGTCTACGTGATGTCAAACCTCAGTAAACATTGCATTGTGTCTATGGCAACGGTTCAAAGGCACAGTGATGGGTACTGAGGCGTGACGTCATTCGCTCTGACCGGTGTTTCAGTTAAAATGGCGGATTGCACAATTTTATACTTTTATTTTATTGAAAATCTTATTAATCTCAATGTGTATATTAAAACTGGATCATTTTTTAGAATCCTTTCAAAATATTTTCTTCTCTAAAATCACTTATTCTTTAATTCTTTAATACTGTCGTAATGCCTATTGTTGTAACAAATTAGATGCATAGAAAAATAATATGTGATGATTATTTTTAATGTTTAATAAAAATGGATTAACATATCTTTGAGACATCTAATATGTTATATTGAAAATTATTGTATTAGATACAAAAATTAAATTTCTCACTAAAAAGATAAATTAAATTAAATAGTAAATAATCAATTCCAATTTTTAAATATGTACATCATATTTTGCACTACCTATATAACTGAATTTTATTTTTATCTCAACTTTAGTTTGAGCAACTGTGTCAAATTACGAAATTTTACGTAAGCTTTGAATCTTCCCAATTACTTATAAGATGAGAGGTGACGAAATGTTCTCTCTTCGGGATGT
>JADDOH010023010.1:0-40494 GCA_016648135.1 Agrypnia vestita | reverse complement strand
GGGGCATGCCTTATCAGCACCATATTTCCAGAGCGTCTATGCTCTTATAGTACAGATAAAATATATCAATCATAATCTGAACAAGAAGAAGAATTTTAAGACCACTCGCTTGTAGAGATACAGTATCACGTCATTTAAAGAGTGTATACCGTAAATACAAAATGAGATACACGTTTTTCCATAAACAACCCTTTTCAAAACGAAAATAGATAGCAAAATTACAGAGAGCAGTAGAAAAGCATAAAAATAGGAGTGGTTCAGAAAAAGGAGACGAGGAAGAAATGAAAGAGAAAAAATATGATATACCTACGTACTTTTATCAATTACCAACATTTTTTAATAAATAAATAATTATAATATTAGGTCCTTACATATGAAATTGGCGTTTCGTTATAGGGAGGAACATAAAAAGCCGAGTTTTTTTTATTATAATCTTTTTTTCTAGAATTCAAGTATGTACTCAATTGCTATCTATCCCTATGCACTTTTGCATCTCAAGGTAGTTCATCGATCCCCTTTAAACTAAAAAACCATTCGGACGAGTGCGAATGATCAAGGATAAAATTCTGACTTGATCGACTACGTTATTCTATTAGTGTCGGTCTCTTTATAATAATAAAAGAAAGGTCAACAAAGCAAACTGCATTCTGCCCCATCAGAGATTGATTTTTTCACTATGTAGTGGCAATAAGAGCGAGTTTCTCTCAATACACGATTCGTAAAAAAATGTAATTACTGTTGAGGCCTATTATCGTAAGGATCCACTTTTCATCACAGGTAATGATTCGATTTAAAATCCCTTCATTATTGTGCCGGTTGAGTAATGCAACGCAGCAGTCAACGCGCGTTTGTTGATTTGCTTCACTCATTCGTGAGGTACCCACCTTTCAAGCTTTTTCACCTTACCAATTTGCTTCAAGTGGATTAAAACAGTTTTATCACTAACACCGCAGCCTGCAGCTAACTCGGATGTGGTTTGCGATGGATCCGCTTCCACAATAGCCTTCAGTTCTTCATTATCAACTTTGGTCTCCGACCGTCCACGGGGCTTGTTCTGCAGGTCGAAATTTCCAGAACAAAAACGTTGGAACCAAAAACGCACTGTGTTTTCTTTTGCGGCACCGTCGCCATACACATCATTAATCCTTCGAGCCGTTTCTGCAGCACTGGTGCCACGGTGGAACTCGTACTCGTAAATAACGCAATATTTCAAGTTTTTCATTTTGTAAACTGAGTGACGCAAAGAAAAAAACAATTGAGGAAAAAACAAATGAATTATAATTTTCAAAACACAAATACATGAGTAAATAGCTGTATAAATTTGGATTTGGAATTCCTAACCAAAGAGAAGATATTTGAGATCAAATTTGCCAGTACGGCAAAACGCCAATTTCATATGTAAGGACCTAATATTTACACAGAAAAGCTTGTAAACAGGCCTGCCACAATATAATTCTAACATATCCAATTCACAAAAAAAAGAAGATGAAAAAATAAAAAAGGAAAGAATCAATAGCGATATATACATATATCCTTCATCAGAAATTTACATAAAACTCACAGAACTCACTTGTAAGTCCTCGCGCACAGTTGTTGATTATTGAGGCTTCTTAGAGGGCTATATTTCAGTAGTCAGTTTATGGGCCATGCTGATGTCTGAACATGCCAGGTCCTTGACGGAAATAAGTAACGTTGCAATGGTAAATCATACGTGTAATAATACCTTTCCTTTATCTGTCTATTAAACCGATAAAGCAGTCATTCTCAGAGTTTTATAATATTTTTACATAAAATTTTGCAATCTTCAGACGAATTGTCTCCATTATAATTTTTTTTAAATAACTATTTATTGTATTAAATTAGTAAAGGAATTTTTATCAATCTTATTAGACAATTATCAATATTTGAAGCAATTCGTATATTAGTAATTAAATAAAACACGACTTGGTATCCACCACTAAATATTTCTTTTCTTTATTCAAGATGAATAAACACATCTACAAGTTTCGGGAACGAAGTTTCCTTCCCCAGGAGGATACAATGTATCCTCTTGAGGAAGGGAACTTCGTTCCCGAATATATACATTGTATTCTCTTGAAGAAAAGAACTTCATTCCCGAAACTTGTAGAGGTGTTTATTCATCTTGAATTAAGAAAAGAAATATTTAGTGGTCTATACCAAGTCGTGTTTTATTTAATTATTAAATATGTCACCACAAAGTTATAAATCGTTCATTGAAGAAGTCATATATTAGTGTCATATTATAACTATCCAGTTTTATGTTATATTACAATTCAACGGATTTTTAACACTTCTGTTACTTTCGGATGATAAAGCTTATTTTCCCATAACTTGCATGATATTAATTTATATTTTCTTCTCTTAGTTAGGTACTAATTTTTGAATAAACATTAATTTTTAGTATCTGTTGTATTCTAATGAAGGAAACATTGGCCTCGGAGCATGTTGATTATTCAATAAATGGGGTTTTATACAAAGTGTTTTCTCTTTATTAATTAACGTAAAGTTGAAATTCAAACATAAAAGGCCCGCCATTTTTGATGAATTACAGGTAGTGTATAGAAATATTTCATCATTTACAAACACAAAGGCTGTGACCACTCTGCTGAACGATATCAAACTCCGGATGCGTGATCGACGATAGCCGATTGTGAACTGCTGGTTTTTATGAAACTAAAGCTCTCGTTTTTCCGCGCACATCCGTCTATTAACGAAGAAACGTACGCAATTTGATTTATAGTACCGCCACTCTGATTGAATTAATTATTACTAATTGCACACCGCTGCACACCATTAACGAACAATTCATAAAACCACCCGTAAAGCCTACAACCTGTTTTGTTCGAAATGCAGAATTACAGAATGCTCGAAGCGGGCACTTACTTTCTTGGAAGAAGGCATTTCAAGTTACGTAATTTAGTGCGAGCAATAGAGCTTCGGCGCCCACTGCTACAATTCAAGTAGACGCTGGACTTATTTTACAGGTGTTATATCCTGGACTTGCACCTGTGTATTTACCGTGCCCAAGGCCCGCAGTAATAAGCCGAGATAATCTTTTCTATAGTCTATTCACCGAGGCAGTTCTAGGCGCTGGAAAACAAACTAATGGGACCGCACGGCGCAAATGAAATACGACTATCATGTCGTACAATTCGCATAACTTATTGAATTACTAATATATGTGACGCTTTGGTATAATGGTAGTGACTTCATGTCGTAAGAAACTATTCGCTTCATTGTTTTCTACGCGGTGAGTCAACGTTGTGAGTCATACGCGGCCATAATATGATTACAATAATTAAGTACGTATTACATTAATTTAATGTGAGCCCGAATGACGAACGCTGTAAGACGTTCTGAGTCTTTCGCAAACGAAATCGTACACTTACGACTTTACATGTTAAAAAACAGCAGAAATTAATGTTAGTGCTTGACAGATAATTATATAAATATTTTATTAACTGTGCATTAATGTAATATCAAGTTTTCAAGGAAAGTTTTCAAGGGTTTTGAATCTTCTGGATATCATACATTTCACCTTCACCATGCACTCCCAATAGTAACTTGTCAGACGAGGCAAGTGTAGTGGTACACAATGGATTCCTATTACCAACATCGATTTATTGAAGTAAAATCTGAAATCCTGACAGAGAGGAGCGAAAATAAACTAAATTTAGTGGAAATATGATAATTCTGCTCTCTATGTGGCCAATACATTTATGAAAAAGTGAATAATTAACGATTTTGTGGGAAAACTTACATTAGCGTATTGTATGCGATTAAAAAATGATCGTTTATATGATTTGGTTATTTAAAACTAAAGAATGAGGAAAGATTGATAAAAAAAGATGAAATATTGATTTTCAGTTTATTAGGAGGGAATGTAAAGTTGATCTTGCCACAATGAATAGGTTAAAAAAATATCGTTTAGGCAGACTAGTTACTAGTCATGTAGAACGAATGAATAAGGAAAGAATGGTGATAAATATATATAATGAAATAGCGGACACCAGAAGACTTGGTACGTCCAGGTTAGCCAAATACTGGAAGATAATTTTATTAAAAGGCTGAACACATCCGGAAATAAAAACAATTTTTTACGACGGCATCATGAGATTGATAATGCCCTCGTAAGACAAAACGCGTTCCAAAAAATTAAAAACATAGAGCATAAAAATTCTTTTTATTTCCACGTATGCGATTACGGAGTTCGTATAAATTTATCTTCGAAATAATAAATTTTATAAAAGGTGGATGAGGCGATATCAGAACAGAATAATGTGGCGCATCATCATCTCTATATACTTCCGGGAGACTTGATGAGATCATTACTGGACGTAGCTACGGGAGGCAAACGAAACTCTAAAAATCAAATAAACTTTAGCTTTACGTCTAGCCCGCTATCAACAGTTCTGACACACTGATTGCGCAGTAGCCGGTCGATTCCATTTTATAGGTAATGTCGCTTTCTCGATGTTTCCTGAGTTTATGAGAATATCCCAATCGATTCCAGATTCGTGTGGATTATCCTAGAACCTCCTAGTGCCTTCCAATTTAGTGTTAAAAGTGTAAAAATAAAAAGCATTTTACAGCACTCTACACTTTTAGCATTTTAATCGAGCACAATTGCGTGTAATTCTTTTTGATTCCACCATCTCGTGACGATATGCCAGTTTTATGTTTTTAGACAACATGGTAGTTTAGTTAACAATCACTCAACCGCACCAATCAATATATTTATAATGGCACCGAACTATCAGAAAGTTGCTCTGAATTAAACTCAAATCTGCACTCGTGCGTTGTTAGTAGTTTCTGTGCTTACGGCTGAGAAATTCCTCACGATTAGGCAGCTGTTACACTTACTTCCGACGTTCCTTCTTTGGTAATGTTACGAACGTAGTAATACTTTGGTCCGATTAATGATGAGATGCTTCTGGTCTTTACTCGAACCTTACTTTTCTCGTACGTAATCGTGCACTTACTGTGACAATACAGTTCAGTTGAAACAGCCGCAAAAGGTTCGCTATACGCGAACAAATTGCCTCTAACCAGCTTAGATGTGTTACACTGTTATTACTTTAATGTCTTCCCTGTGGCAAGAGTTAATTAAGGTCATGCTATTTTTACGTGGATACAGGATGTATCGGAGAATGCAGACAACATGGAATTAATTTAATTCTAAATACGGTTAACCTAAGAATTGTGTTATAAGCTCATTCAATTTTTTAGGATTTTCGAAAAACGAGCGCCATTCACAAATCCTCAATCTATTACGATTAAATTTTGATCACGTACGTATGATACGGATGATAATCAGTGGTATAGATGTACAGTCATTAAAATATGTGGTACTGAATTTGGAATTTTACGAAATAAATTGATATAAAATAGTATATACAGGGTGTAACATAGCTTGAATTCATGCAGGAATCTACTTATAAATTTATAAGTAGATTCCTACATGACTTTTGAGTTGAAAATATTCAAGCAACAATGTCCCACTGTAAATAGTTTTCATAACTATAACTTAAATTAAGTGCTAAAAATTGATTAGATTTATTCAATTTTTTACGGTTTTCGAAAAATGAGCGCCATTCATAAATCCTCAACCTATTACAATTAAATTTGGAATACGTGCGTATGATGCGGATGATAATCAGTGGTATAGATGTACAGTCATTAAAATATATGTTACTGAATTTGGAATTATACGAAATAAATTGAGATAAAATAGTATATACAGGGTGTAACAAATGTAAAAATTGAATTCATGTAGGAATTTACTTATAAATTTTTAAGTAGATTCCTACATGACTTTTGAGTTGAAAATATTCAAGCAACAATATCCCACTGTAAATGGTTTCCATAACTATAACTTAAATTAAGTGTTAAAAATTGATTAGGTACAATACAAGTCCAATAGAATGATTAAAACCATGCAAAAAAAAGTTTTACAAATTTCTGTAAGGTTAAATTTTATTTGACTTGTATTGAAGCGAATGAGTTTTTAATATTCGATATATGTTACTGTAATAGTAGTCCAATGTTTAAATATTCCAATGCTAACTTTGAAATCTCTATAACATATATTATGACAATGTTGTTTGAACATTTTCGACTCATAATTTATGCAGGAATCTATCTGTCGAGTATTGTGGACTAACTCTGTTATACCCTGTCAATAATATTTCCATCACAATTATTATCATATTATTCACATTTTAATATATCATAAAATATTCTGTTTAATAAATGTAGCGCCTAATTCCAAGACCCTCTAAAACGGATTTCGGATTATTTCAATTAATTTTGTATTATGCATTATTGTATTTTGTATTATATGTATAATGTATTATGCAATTTTGTAGACTTTGGTCAGCTACATGCAGAACACATTGTTTCTTGCAAAAATTACTTAAATGCATTGTAATTGTATGTTAAAAATCAGAGTTCATTCCAAAATAATGCTACGAAGCTTTCCAAATATACATTTTTCATTCAAAAACAAAACATAAAATCAAAAACACATGAAACCGTTTTAGGGGGTTTTTGAATTAGGCGCTACAAATATTAAAATACATGTTTTTCCAAAACATATGTTTTTGTACAACTCATGCATCAAAATACAAGCATTTTATGACT
Organism: Agrypnia vestita; assembly: GCA_016648135.1. Lineage (NCBI taxonomy): Eukaryota > Metazoa > Arthropoda > Insecta > Trichoptera > Phryganeidae > Agrypnia > Agrypnia vestita. Next base: position 33,831 of record JADDOH010023010.1, on the reverse strand, counting down.
AGTTAAGATATATATATTTTAATTGTTTGGCTGCCATTTTGGTTTCTGACAGAAAAATATTTATCACTCAAAGGAGTGCTGTGAGAAATAATTTCTGTCGGCGTTATGAAATTTTTTAAGGGGTTTCCGAAACGCAGGCTCTCTCTGGACAACTGTTTTGGGAACATCCTGTATACTTTTGTTTGTTTATGATTTAGTTGGTATTCTAATATTGAGTGTCTGATACGTATTGACTATTGGCTGTTGAATGATTTCGTAATGAAATTGCTCGGTTAGGTCCGGCTCACCTGATGATAGATGGGATTGGGAAAAACCAGGAACTGCCAGAAGTTACGGTACAGTATATTGTACACATTGATTATTAACACTACGAAACTGACAAAAATGGTTGAATATTGATTCGATTTTTTGTATTAAAAAAAAAAATTTGCTTTGACTATGGTATGGGGCAAGTAATCTTTCATAAAGATTATAGATTTTTACGAAAGCGAGTTGATAGATTGGTGAAAAAAGCTAAAATCAATTATTTGAACGGAAAAATAACTCCATATTGATAACAGTTAAAAAGTACTTGGAAATATATTTTCACCAGATTTGGAAGGTCAGAAATTTCAGAAATGAACTGAAAATGTTCTAGTAGAAGTAAAAGTCTTGAATGGCGTTAATTAATAAATAAATAAATATGGGAAACGTGTATAGAAGTTCTTAAACGATGGCTAAGGGTTTGTGACCTGTATAAGCTGTCTAAAGTGAATAATTATTAATTAGATCACTTAAGCCAGCTCATACAGACACGTTTCCCATATTAATAGCTTCGTCTCCTTGAGACTCCTATAATTTATCTTAATTAATAAAGATTACAGTTTTAAAAGTACGTAGCGATGTGTATGGCATGTAGCGATGTACATAGCATGTGACCAATTAAGACTTAATTCATAATGATGTCGATTGGAAATGAATTGCAAAAAGCCCAAGACATTAGTCAGAGAGATAAAGTTAGCATCTTAGGTTGTGAGTGAATTATTTTAACAGTGGGTTTCTGCACTCCTAGTTGCTAACGTTTACGTAGAAAGGTTTTTTTTAATTACTATGGTGCACGTTTGAACCAGAATGATCAGTTGTTGGTCGCTTGTAGCAAAGTTAGTATGACCGCTCCGAGTTTTGCTTGCAACTAAAAGGAATCTGCTTAGCCAAATCATTGAAATCAATTGAAGGCATTAAACACACTTCTGGGGATTAATTGTAGAAAGCAAAACCGTTATTTTTTTAGTATTTTTCCTTAAATAGTAATAATTAGTTTATTTTAGCAAAAGCAGGTGCAATACCTGTTTCGCCATTTAAACATTACGATATACAGGTGTAACAGAGCTAGTTCACAATACTTTACAGATGGATTCCTGTCTTGATTATGAGTCGAAAATGTTCAAGCAATCATGACCTAATATCAATAGTTAAGATATATGCGATATCAAAGTTTGCATCTAAGTACTGACTATGCCTCTGCAAAATAGTATACATAAAACAAAGGATACAAAAGAACAAGGGAATGTACATATATAATTTCAATAGCTCATAATACATTAAACAGTAATTAGCCTTGTAATTCAAATTTTGTTACGGTCATTATTAAATGTGTGATGTACTCATGTACCGCTTCTCTAGAACAGCAACAGCGCGGACGCTACGGGCGGGCCGCGCCCTCTTTCACGAATCGCCTTGCTGTGTAGTCGGGTTTATTAATATTATCAATAAACCTTATAACCATTAACAATTCTTTATTATTATAACGATTGGATTTACCATAAATTGACTCCAACGCGGTGACACTAAAATATTATGTATGTCCAATTCTTCAGCAGTCAATGTCATGCTTTGATTAGGGATCCAGACCTCCATGATAATGCAGGTTGGATTAGAGAGTTAGTTTTGTGCTCCAGTCGGAGCTTAAAACCAGCAATACGAATCTCACGAGCTAAATGAATCCATGGAAACGGTTCCTGGGAAACATTCATATACATTGTTCGGTAGTTCTTTGACCAGAGTGCCCAAGTCAAAAATGATTAAAAAAGGATGCTCTTCGCCTCCTTATCGCATCGGTAGAAACCGTGTTCCAGCATATTCGCACGAATGCCTAACTGTCTTCTCTGTCATTTGATGTCTTTATCATACTGTTCATCTTCTTTGACGATATGGCCAAGGTATTCAATTTTTTTAGAACAGGAGAGATGTTATTTGGCCCTTTTCAATTTTTTGAATGGCACTATGACCGATTTATAAAATTGTTTATTTATTGATTGTGATATAATTGTAAAGGATATATATATACTATTAAAAGTGATCAAAATATACGTTTGCTTCTCCTCTATAAAAACAGAGGACTAGCATTTAACGGAGGAGTTTATGTGTGAAGAGTAGGGACATATAATAGTTCTAACAACATAACAAAATTTAAAAAAATGCAGTAAACAAAAAATTAAACAATGATAAAAATAAATAACAAATAATAAGAGTAAAAGAAAAAAATTAAATAATCGTACAATGTAGATGAATTTAGTATGATTGGATGGCGAGGTGTATACTCGTGTGATCTAGCAATCACTTAGAACTTAGATAAATACATAGAACTACTGTAACGGCGCGAATATATATGAAAATAATAATCAACGATGATGCCAAGCGCGAAACGATCTTTGGTAAAAAAAGTTACAAAAAAATTAATAAAATTTAATTAAAATGTTTAATTCACCATAATTTTATTTTAATATATTTCCGCGGGATTATCAATGCTAACCCGCAAAAAAACACCTTTGTAATTGTAATTGGTTTATGCAATGCAATTTATTCTGTTTTCTAATGCTTGAAACTGTTAAGATTCCTTTGTAAATATTATTGAAGGTACTTTTACATGCCGGTTCCTAAAGAATAAGTATTTACCTATTTATAACCGACACCCACGATATAATAGTAATAACGACTTTTATTACATTTTTTTATATTTCCCCTGTGGCAGTTAATGGTTCGCGTTTTTGCTACGTCCTGTATGTACTGTATTTCTGACAGATCACGCACATGCGGTGGTGGGAACACCGCTATCGTTACCGCCTTCTGGATAGCTGACCATTGGTTCAAGCCCCATCTCCGGCCGTCCCGGCAGATAACATAGATGACATTTCCCCCTCCCCTATCATCCCTCCCTTACCATCTGATATATTTTCTAAGCAAATCTGTACCGTTTGACCGATTTGATACAAATTTTGAATACATATTTGTTAGGACCGGCTGGTAACATTTCCCCCTTCCAGTTTACCCCACCTCTTTACCCCTTCCCCACTCATGATATATTTTCTATAAAAATCTACACTGTTTGACCGATCTGATCATGACATCTGCGGCCGATTAATTAGGTTTTTAACCCGTGAATTCGAACGAAATTACGGACGCTACACAAAGTTACGGATAGACAGACAGATGTACGGACGGACGGACAGACGACAAACAAACAAACAGACTGACGGACGGGTAGACAACGAAATTATTGTTTGATATTTTCTTTCTTCATTCTGGTTTACTCTCCATGTCTTAGCTCTTTATTAGCCATTTACCTCTGTTATACTAAATACCCGAGAGTCTCTGATTGATTTTGGTTTCTGATACATGTTGTATTTCTCTGGTAATAAAATAAATGAAATGGCTTAAATTTTGGCATCACTGTGAATAAAATTATTCACCTAACTGTTTTTTCAGAATATTTTGAGTTTGTTCAAATCTTTCAGAACAGTGCTGGATTTTTGTCACAGAGACATTATTAATCAATTAATGTATATAATAGATATCTCACAGAGATGAAACTGTATTTCTTATGGGAAAATGGGTATAGAAGTCATTTGGGTGTACATAGGACTTATGACCTATCGTATGGTTGATTAAGTGATCACTTAAGCCAACCATACGATAGGTCATAAGTCCTATGTACACCCAAATGACTTCTATACCTATTTTCCCATAAGAAATACAGTTTCATCTCTGTGAGATATCTATAATATACATTAATTAACTGTTTTTTGCCTAAGAGCATATTATATCAGTATCAGCAGGGCTAAGATCAGAAAAAAAATGTACATTTTGAATAACGCAATATCGTGTGTCAAGTAATCGGTAAACTTATTTGATTATTTGAGACCCCGACAAACATCACGGGTGCATTGTGCAATGCCATCTATCGCTGTAACCGTGTGTAACCCAAACCAACATTTAAAGTGGCGTGTCCTCACTCATCTTTTGTTTTCGTATAATCCTGTCTGTGCTTTTTATCGCTTCGTTGCACTTTGCAAACTGCAGTCTGCTGCATCTTTTTGCTAACCACACGGAATTTCTGATATTCTATATTTGGATTGGTCAAGACAACGCTTGAGAAATGCCATTACTCTGTCCTGGAGAACTTTTGCGCTGGTATAATATTTCTATAAATTTTAAAATTATTGTCGACTGAATCTTTTGGTCACACTCATACTCAGGCTACTGTTTTGATTTTATTTTTTAGTAAGCAGGCCGTTAATAGATCGCTATTGATCCTGATAGGTGTCCTAGCTTGGACAAAAGGTTAACAAATTTTATTTTTAGTTATAAACTAAAATTTTTATATTAACTGAAAGTTAACTTAATCTTCTTACATCCTTGTTCTTATGGTGCCATCTCCTAATGGAGATCGGCGACCATTCTGACGATTACGATTTTGTTTTGAATTCGAAATACGGTCACTAAGACGCTTGTGTGGAAAATCTTTGGTCGATAGAGTGAGGAATGAACAAATTAGAATTGAATGCATTGCTGGCTGTAGTATGGTAGATAGAATAAAGAGAGGAGTGCTGAGATAGACGGCCGGAGAGGGGGGGAACTTGAACTTGAATCTTGAACCCCGGGTGAACGGCAAATCCGAAGACGGCAACGATTGCTACCGCCGGGCCTGCGTTACACGTCAAAAATACAGTACATATAGATGCAAACCATTTCATATTCCGCCCAACACAATCGGTAGAGTTTAAAATAGTACCTTTACTGCCGGCAAGAGAAATATAAAAAAAATGTTTAAACATATTGATAAAACTCATTATTACTATGATTATTCTTTAGAAACCGGCATATAAAGTAGGCATTTTTGACGGGTTACGGCTAGTTATATAGTTATAGTTATCTATTAATTTAAAATAATATTCTGTTTAATCGGTTTGTAATTATTCATTATCAATTAAATTAAATATAAACACATTTTCTCTAGTAATAAACATAAATAAAGTAAACTTGTATTTAACTTAAATTAAAAATAATATTTCTATGATATTAAATATATTTATATAGACACTAATGAGCAAGACATATTCATTTGGGATACACCATATTCTACGCAGGATTGTATGCTACATGTATCTATGAAATATAACGCGTCTTTTTATTGAATTATCTACAGTTATTGAGCATCGGCCTTGGAATCAGAAGGTATTTTAATACATTGTAACGAAGATTTATTATTTTGTGTTATCTCGAATTACATTTTATGAAATACGCACGCATATTTTTTGTATTTTAAAAATATTTTTTTTAATGTCATATTTTAGAGGCGGTGTGTTTCAAAGTGTTCAAATATTGTGAGTAGAATAATAATTACCAAATTACGAAAATTTCAGGAAATGACGATCCATGGAAGGGGCTATTTATCACATACTAATGATAGCGCGCGTGTGATAGCTTTGATACAATGCCGACGGTTAGGTTTTTATGTTCAATGACTTCACAGCACGAATTTATGACGTACGGTAGTGTTCCAACCCGTGATTTAGTGCATTTCAACACATCGAGATAAAGTGACGTCATAATTATTGTGTTTTCGTATCTCTTAAAGAAATTCTGTCATGCGTGAATAATGGATTTTATATTAAAAGAAAAAAGCGGACTTTGTAAAATACACAACCGCCGCTATATTTTCATAAATACAGGTCACGGTTAGGTTAATATTATAGTAATACACAAGAGTAACTTGTTTGCATGACCGTCATGACGCTTGGTGGTCGGTGGTTCGAGCCCCATTCAGGACAGCAGCAAGTTAGTCCTACTTTCGTAGCACAAGCATATTTTGAAAATAGTCAGAATATTGATGCAAGACGTTTTCCGTGTTAGCATTTCTATTCATCTATAAATTCATTTAAAAAATCGAATTTCTATGTCACGTATAAAGCGCTCCGTTTTACCGCAGTATACCCAGAACAGTAATTTATCTCCGGCCTGTCGGCGAGTTATTAGTCTACTCTTGCGTTGACGCTAGGGTTGTCACTTTATTTTTACTCCGTTTCTTTTAACTCGTAGCGTCTGAGATTCCGACGCATAAGGTAGACACGAAACCCGAAAATTTCTGTAATTAGTATACCTAGTTTCTGCACTTAAATTGCAAGAACGTTTATTAACATCAACGTAGACTTTTAAAAACTCACAGTCTTTGTGATAATCAACGCACCTTTTTAGTAAAGCACCACAAACATAAAAAAGGCATTTTTTTCAGGAAGCGCATTTTTTTTCTAAAGCAGCGGCTGCGAGCGCGAATGGCACCGAAGGCACGGCCCTTACTATCGCCGTCTTATGCCCCCATATTATATGTCAATGTGTGCGTCACAGTGCGTGCGTACACGGCGCCGAGCACGCAAGTACACATTCTAATGGGTAGCGGCCAGTTTGTATGAAGACGTATTACTGTTCTTAGGTTCTGTTCTGTCTGGTTAGGTCTGTTCTGTGGTTTTACTCCCTTTCTTTTAACTCGTAGCGTCTGCTTGCTTGACTGTCGAATTTTTTTGGATAGATTTTGAATCCTTTTCCCGTCATCCGATCGCGCTGAAACTTTTCAGGCAGACTCGTGGCGACTATAAAAATGATCCAACAAATTTTCGTTTTAAAAAAATAATAATTATATGTAGTATAATTTTGGATTTTTCAAAATTTTTTATTTCTCCCTTTCGTAGCGTCGTCCGACTCGAGCCCAACGCGTGGGGTAAGCGCCAAACCTGTTTCAACTAGTAAATGAGAAAGGGAGTATAATAAAAACTTGGTTTTAATGGGTTAGTTTTTTAGAAAAATTCCGCCAAACTCCGACAAAGAAATCGCACATAAATTAATCAAAATATCGAAGCTCAATTCTTTGTAATTGTCAGATGATACTTTATTGTTCCAAGGCCATGATATAGTATTGATGAGTCATAAATAACCTTGGAACTATTAAAATAAATAATGACTAACGTAATATTGGCAATTACAGATCCATTTTTAGTTTCTATAATGTTCCTCTCACCTACAGAGGCTGGAAATAATCTCCGCCTTTTAAATATTAGAAGCAGCTGCTCTGGACAGTGACTGTGAGCTGCAGTGGAACCAGTTACGCACGTCCTTCAATCAGGAAGTTCGTCTTGTTCCTGAACCACGTTTCGGGTGAATCTTCTTTTGTAGTGTGACTTTCTTCACTATTTCACTATTTCACTATTCTTCACTATTTCATTCACTCAATTTTTTCCATTTTCTTTATGTTTTAAATCAATATCAAATTCAGTTTTTTTTGGATTAATTTTTCTTAAAACCGTTTTTAATTATTGCATGGATTTTAATTTTATTTACGTATTTAAAAAAAATGTAAAGCTGAATGCATATGTATGAATATAACTTAAAAAGCGTTTGGGCATGTTGAGCGAATGAATGAAGAAAGAATGGTAAGAAAGTTATATGACGCGAAAAAAGATGTTCAACCAGACATTCAAAGGTGGTCCTGCTAGGAAGTTCCTGCGAAGATGTATGAATGAGGCAAGAGCTGTATGTCAGTGTGGCGCTCCATTCTCTCCGCGTACCCTCGCGGGAAATCTGCGTGATGGTAAGTTAATTAGTTAGTCTAATACGCGTTTTTGCGCAAAACAGCGTATCCTGTGTGAATTTAATTAAGTTTTAATGTCTTACGCACATATTATTATCTACGGTTTGCACGACTCAGTTATTTCAAATAATTAGGTTCTGTTCTGACGGATGTGACGTAAATGCCGATGCTTTTGTACGCGCAATAAACCAAGCGAGACGTCTAAAAAAATACACGGTCCCTTGAACAGGGCGAAGTTACCCTAGAGTGATCCATGTCGCGTGAAGTCCCTGAACGCTTTCCTGTAGCCAAATACATTTGATGTCTTTCCGTCTGTCCGTCCGTCCGTAACTTCATCTAACGTCCGTAATTTCGCTTGAATTCACGATAAAAAACCTAAATTATGAAAAATTCATTCGCTTTAATACAAGTCCAATAAAATAATAAAAACTAGCAAAAATTGAAAGTATATTTTTTAACAAGATTTTTATCATTTTATTTGAGTTGTACTCTATATACTTTATTAAATTGTTGAAGTTGAAAGACAATTTTCACATTATATATTTTATTTTAAGAAAAATATAAATATAGAATTCTGTAATTATCATTTTTAGCTCGGAACCTAAAATATAGTAATAAAACCAAATCTTTTTAATTATAGACGCGTTCGTTAAACGCATGAAAAATACCAGTTTAATAAAAATATTATACTTTTTTCAAATCAACCGATATCTGTATTTTCCATATAAAATTACTTTGTAATTTCGCAATCCTACATTTTGTTAATTTAAAAAAATCCTTTAAACTCAGCAGGTGCGGCCTAATGATTAATACACGTAGTAATACACAATAGCTTAAAAAAAGTGGAAACATATTTGGATAAAATGAGCAAGATTTTTGGATAAATTGGGCAAGCTTTTTGGAATATGAGATAAGATTACTTTTTTCTTTTTAAAGTATTGTGTCTTGTTTATATGTCAATCGGATTTACCACGGCCGAGTAACGCTAAAGTATACTTTTATTATATGCCCTATACAGCGTGTGGAAATTAAGAATAAGGATATTCACATAGTCCAGCTTTCTTCCATTTTTTCGAATATCTATTTACTAGTCGAGCTGAGCCCACATTATATGCATATTGTCGGTGTAGCGCAAGTCATTAAGTGACATTTTTGATAAAACCGAGTTAGAAGTCATTATGGGCTATTTTTTTTGTAAATTATGAGAGCAAAAAATCATCAATATGTTTTTTGGAACGGCTGTTTAGCGGATGTAAAATGTCATTAAATTTATATATATTTTTTTTAAATAGAAATATCAGGAAAAGACATTTTATTTTCTTTTCGGTATACTAGCGTACATATTCCACACTTTCTCACCAAAAGTCATTGACTTCTTTTAATGATTTCTGACACAAATTCCATATGACAAGCGCTTTTACATAATTATTGCAGATTCTTAAATCTTAGCAAAGAATCTTTGGAAGCGATTTGCCGAAAAACATGAATTTGTTAATTAATGACTTCTTATGTTACGCTTACGATATATTATCAAAAAAGACCTCTCACGTGTAAAACAGAAATATGTGTACGTGAAAATTCAACTGCTATCAAAATAATGTCCATTGAATGGATGACATTAAGAGTAATAGTCGCTCAAACGATTAAAATGATCTTCCATAAGCTATATTCGCAATATTCTTTTACGCCGAGGACTGTAGTATGTCACGTAATAAATTTCTCTATCCTTGGAACCCATGCACTCTATACTTGTGGGATAATTTCATATTTTCTTTAATATTTCATTCCCCTAATTGTCTAAAAATGTTTATAGATTTATATTGCACTTTAATATCATTATTAACGACCTATTAATATTATGTGTTCTAAAAGATAAGAAAATGAGTAAAGATAATTAAGGAAAAGATTAATTACAATGACTCAGTTCTCAAGTTTTCACAGAAAAACTTAAATGAGTAATATCATTAAATGAGAGTGAGTAACAATGGAACAGTTGGTTTACAATTGATAATATATCATCCGGGTGATTTGGGTTGCGTTGCCGTGTCGTTAGCAGCAATAAAGCTTTCGCCAAGAGGTCTATGAGTTGTGACTCTTCAACACAATGCCTTCAGGCCGAGCTTGTGTGCAGCAGGATTCTTGAGCCAGGATATCTTTTAAGAAGTGGGCAAGAATATTAATGTCCGAATTACGAGAATAATCTTGCCTTTCTTGGGGTTACTAAATCACAAAAGAGCACATAAAAAGCATCATGATGTAGTTCATGTTTCAGAATACTTAAAGATTAATTTATTAATCATGGAAGCTATTTACAGTGCCTACAAATGCCTAAAAAGCTCTACCTCTAGCGATACCTCATTTTATGAATGCATACTCTTTTGTGTGCCATAGAGACATATAACTTGAAGAATAACTATTATCTTTAAAAATCTAAAAATCAATAAACCCCATTTAAAAAAAAACTAATATTGCGACTTTCTCTAAGTTCTGTAAAAATTGACCAGAGCAAATAGGCTTTACTTTTAAATGTGCTAAACGACAATATTTTTATTTTAATATGCCTTAATCGTGATTAAATATAGTTAAATATTTCGGGAATTTTCGTTGATCGTGAAATGAAAGAGTAATCGGTCATGTTGTTGACGTTTATTTCTCTCGTAGTTAAGCTTCGGTAGCCAGTGAAAGTACAGAGATAAGAAAGCAGAACTAGATTGACAGATTGACTCTCGAGTGTCCGAGTGAGTGATGCGCTGTCGAAGGGTACAGTTTGCATACCCCGCTGACTCTTTGTTCGTTTCCCTTCCATTCGGGAACCTTATTGCTGACCGATGGACTTTGAACGTCTGAATCACGACTGAAAGTAATTAATTATGAGTATTTTTTATTTATATTTCTTTATTAAGTTGATTTACAGCTAACTAATATAAACCATGCATTTATTCAATTCTATGTATTAATTTCTATTTATTCTATGATGTTTCGTCTGCTTTCTTTTTTAACACGAAAATGTTCTCTATTTTTTTCGATGCGCTGGTAGATTATTTTATTCCTTTAATCTTTGGTAATATAAACAGTTTTGTGGATTTCTTTCCTTTCTATACGGAATTCTCATTTCGTTTGAAATTTTTTTTTGTGTCATGTCCTTGAATATATGTGTTATGATTTTTTAAAGTTTTTTGGCGTTTTATCATTTTAAATTAAATGAAAATTATTGTGCTTAACTTTATTCGTTGTTTTACGGTGAGATAATTCAAATTGTGAATTTTATAGTAGGTATCTATTTCTCCTAAAATGATTCCAATCGCTATGTTTTGTTCCATTTATAATTTTTTGTCTTCTTCATTACTCAAGTATAAAATAGTGGAGTAATATTGGAAATGAGGGGCAATTATTCATTTATAAATTATTATGACCATTTCTTCAGTCAATTTATTCTTATCCTAAGAATGTAACTTTTTTGAAATTTTATTAGTTATATATTCAACGTGTTTTGATTACATAACTAATAAGTAGATTATTCCCAATGTTTTTTGTTACAGATATTTTATTGTTACCACCATTTATATTTCATCTTTATCAAACTGTATGTTTTACTTCCATTAATTATTCATCTACGTTTATACGTGTATGTTTATAGCAATAAATTTAATTTATATACTATTATTGCAATGAAAAGATATAGTTTCAATTATAAATATTATTCCAACAATTTAGTACATAATATTAAGGAATACTTTTTAATGTAACAAATTTATTAAATTTTTGTTGTCATTCTTTCTCAAATATTATTTAATATAATTTTTGTTTGATATAAATATAATGTATTTTAAGAATTCTGTGAATATATCGCAGGCGTGACGCATCTGTCGTCATAGTATCCTGGATGCTTGTGGATGGATATTCCTGTACAAACATTGGATTATTTGCTGTGCCTGACCTTAGACACTTCCTGCGTTATCTAGCCTCACTTCGGTCCACATTCCCGAGCGCCGCGCTGCTCCCGTCTCCCCTACAATGCGATACTAATTCTGAAGGAGCCGTGACGGGTCGTTATCACAGCCTACTTATCTCGCTCACCTGAGGGGGAAACCCGGCCCAAATGGGACATTTTTTACGATTTTCCTGTAAGATATGTAAAAATATATTTGTAATTAGATTTACCGTTGTTTCATTAACAGAATGGAAGTTCATTTTTAAAAACAAGTTAATTTAACACTTAGTTTTAATCCACTGTCACACCCATCATCCTCAGAGCAATAATAAAATTATAAGTTCCATATATTTTCGTATTTGAGAACCAACGTATCTCATGTTCAAAAATCTCGTTTTTTATAAAACTTATTTCTTTTTTCTAATTACTTTGGCATTTATGTATTATGTAATATTACATTATGCAAAATAAAATTCCAATTTTTCATAGTTTCATAATTACGATTCGTTTTTGGAGGTTTTTTGTTTTTTATTTTTGACATTTAACATTTGATATTTTCATTTTAGAGGAGTTGCGTTGTTCTGGCTCTCAAAATTATATTGATAATTTGAAATAATTTAGAAGGTTTTGATTTAGTGATTGAACGAACAAATATATCGCAAGTCACCTAGTGTTATAAAAAATGAGAGACAGAATATCTTATGCGTATTTACGTTTGTGATGGTTATACCATTATTTTAACCAGTTATTTTCTTTATTTGGGATTTGTATCTGATTGCATCGATGATTGATAACTAACATAAATTGTTGTCTAGTTGCCCGTAGAATTGCAAAAATCAGTTGCCAATCATCAACGCAATCAGATATAAATCTTAAATAACGCTTAGTGTGTCACCGGTTAAAATACAATCACTAATTTACGTTGTTGAGGATTGAAATTACAATGTACTAGTACTTAGACATTATGGCAGTGGTTATCTATTTATATTAGGAAAATAATTAAACAGTATGATTAATTCAGTAATGGAGGAATATTATGTTGTATGAGTAATAAATTTAGGTTATTTTGGCCAAAAATGGATTTAAGACATGATGGCACTCAGATATAGATATTATAATACATGAAATTTTATTTCAAGGGCGCATATTGTACATATAGTCCTATCATCTGTACCTACCCAAATTCATTTCTTAGTATGTATAATAAGAATTAAAGAAAGTGAATTTCAAAAAAGCAGTAAATAGATTTCACCGGGGCACCCACGAATGAGATGGGGGGACATAATGAAGAGAGGTGCAGATATGCAGATTTAGATTGCTAGTTTCAAATTACAAACATGAGACAGGGATGTCTAAAGAATTTGCTTAGTCGGCATTGGGTCTAGTAACGATGAATTGTTTTCAAGTATTTTTTAAAATAGTGTTCATAAAGTACTATTTACAATTATTGGAAGGAAAAAAGAGACATTTAAATGTGCCAAGTGCTGCTGTATTCAGAATAAGTTATAGTCTTTCCGGCTGAATCTATTACACTATTACTATTACAATAATCTACACGTCTTAACATAAATTTCTCACATCGTCCATATTCACAGATTTTCTTACGTGTTATATTTATTTATTTATCCTGAACGTATTATACGCTTTTTAAAAGAGCCGCTCATCTCACTAGGATTAACCTGTGCCGAAATGAGCAGCTTACAATAGAATGCGAACAAAATACTACATGAAATAAAACAATTTGTTGAAGATATAAATATAAAATATGGTTAGAAAAAAACAAGTAGATATTATTGAATACAAAAGCAAAAGCGACAGTAATAAAGAATATAATTACGTATGTTCGCGTATATGCATTTCATACATCGACTTTATTATGATATATTAGAGGACTAGTGTCACTAGTTTGAAGACTGTTTATGGAATCATTTATTATACGAAAAAAATTTAAAAATTTACTACTACACTCGGTTCATAAATGAGTATCTAAAATTATTGTAGTATAAAATAAGATCTAAGTATTCTGTAGTCTTGTTCTGTGATCTTTTGATTGAGATTACCGCCCGATACGAAAAGGAAACCAACACTCGACCTACGACTTCCTGGATAATTTAGCACCCACTCGTCCATCGTCCGTAACGATTACTATTATTGCTTCGTTCTTGCAGAGTGGTCTGGACACTGTGACGTATCTCTCCGTTCGATGTTTATATAACTAAAGGCAGAAAACACGGCTGATGTTTCAATTACAGCAAAAATGCGGTAATTGTTTATCATAGACCTCGGCGATCCAAGTGACATGTGGTCATTAATTCCACGCGCCCGGGGATCGTTCATCACGCGCCGCGGTGCACTCAGTTAATGCAGTCTTGCCTTACCCGCCGCGGCCCGTCGGCCCACACCCTCCCACGGCGCTGTGTGAAATGTTCGAGGCGTCCCGGGTATAATCACGTCCCATACATTGCGTGCTCGCAACGTACACAGCAGTTGCTGAAATCGGCATCTTCAGCGTTTTGTGCGCCCGACGTCGTAAATACCAAAATAAATATTCCTCCGCAGATAACTATGGAAATGCCATAATAAATATTACGTATTTCTGTGATTATTTGTTGTTCATTATAACAATAATAAGTTTTATTCGTATCTTATTTTGCATTATGTTACACTTCGACTGCCTAACTAGGGATTACGTGTTTGAAGGCAGTCGGCTATTTACAGAGCAAAATAGAATTTTAAAATAAAATTTAGTATACATTACAAGGATTTTTTTAAATTAACAAATGTACAATAAATTTACTTGATAAAATAATTAAAAACAGAAATACAGAATTATTGGTAAGGAAGATATACAAAGCAAAAATAAAATATAATATGCCTTCTAAGAGATTTTAAAATTACAAAATATATTAAAAATTATAAATAGGTAAAAAATATTGAGAAGAAATAAATATTTTAGGGTTTTCTCAGATAACTCTCGTCCTATGTCATTATTATACAGCTCTTCAGACACCTTATCTATCTATCTATATAATACGTTACAGTAAGCATTACATTCCCTAATAGAAAGAATAAAGAAAGTATCGCTGAAATGGTTTGGCCCTGCGGAACGGATGAGTGAGAAAAGGATGGTAAAGAAAATTTAATTTACGAGGGGAGTGTTGAAGGCAGCAGAATCAGAGGGCATCCGCGGAGCAAGGCATTACCAGATAAATCAAATATTGGAGCCTGGCTCTGTTAGAAGCTTCAACGACCGAAGGGCGTGCATGAGAAGATGTATGAAATTGGACGAAGCGAAAGTGGTGTGCCAGGACAGAAGAATATTGCGTTCCATCTGTCTGGTAAACGGCTTGATGGTTAGTTACTTAGTTAGACACCTTATTTATACAATTCACGTTAAAAGAGTGCAGAAAAAACGAGCGAGCCTTACAGTAGTCGCATATGATGTGTAACATTTGACATCTCACAATTAAAAATATCAACTAAGCAGCAACATAAATTAATATCAAAATTTAAAAAAGCTAATACCTATATTTTTATTAATTAGTAAAGAAAATGTATGTGTATTTATTTATTATTGAATTTTGCCGCACTAGATAGGTACAGTGAATGGGACCTACCACTTTCCCAGGGCCATTCTATGAGCCGAAAGCTCCCATATCGGCCCTACTCTTGCGTCACCAGGTTGACATTTTTATCTTATTAAAGCCATCCCCGTGCGGCGCCGCGTCAAGGGCGAACGCCGCAAGGTTCTGGCTGCAAAAACCCATTCACTGTCCACACCACCAAACACTCTTTATTCATTTAAATCAAAAAAAGTACACAAGCATATATATATATATATATATATATATATATATATATATAAACAAAGCATAATAAGTAGAGCAGCATAAATTCCAGGAACAAAAGCAAAAGAAGCAGGATGAGTACATAAGAAATAATCAGTATAAAAGCAATATTTATATAAAAATGAGACAGTAGAGCCGCCATACAAGAAGCTAGATAGGTACAGTATATATCTACATACGCATTTTATTTAGAAATGTGTTTGGTCAATTATATTTTTTTATTTATTTTCATGGATGGGGGTAGTGTGCCGCCATACATATTGTATGAAAACTTTGAATAAATATTTGAAAATAATCACATAAATTACATAAAATTTGAGAATGATTAAAGGTAGTTATTGTTTACATTAATGTAAAAAAAGTAGGTATTTATTGGATAGTTTCGAAGATATAAGCCAAAATATATCAAAGTTCAATATCCACACGCTTGACACCCGCCACGTAACATATATACAAAATCAGAAGCGTTGGCTGTTTGAAGTGTGCGTCTTCGCTGTGATGGCACTTGTTGGACACTGATTTGTTTATAAACGATGATTTTTTTTCCGTCGCGCGTGCTCCGCGTGCGCTCATTGGTTAAATTAAATTGCGCGCGCTTCCCTGGCTGTTATTTCCTGTTACGGATTTCCGTCCATTTTCACGAAATCACGATAACAGATTGCAGGAAAGCGAGAGGAAAGATGTTACACATCAAAAAGTTTCTACTTAAGTATTTTGTATAACAGAGCCGGTCAACACGGTAATTTTTAATTTTAATATTTTGATCATCACGTAAGTTTAATACTTTTAAGATATTAAAAGTAACATCTTTCCAAAAGAATACGCTGGATGACGATGCAATCATTAAGACGAATATTAAATCAATATTGAATGAGAAATTCTCCTTATCATGCATATTAATGTGACTGGGAGCATTGATTGACCGGAAAGGCACTACAGCCCTGTGAATTGTGGTTCAGTTGTAAAAGGTAACATGTCAATCAATTTATTTGACGTGAAAGCACCGTATTCACGTCGGAATAAGGCTGAATGGAAGAACACTTCTCTCTGGATGTTTAACTCAAAATACTGACATGAAAACAGTTTCATTTAGTACCATTCTGGCTACCACGAAAGCAACTAAGGCTTGTAAGTTGAGTACAACAAGACCATATATATTTGTATATCGCTTTGGTGCGAGATTCATTATATAATTTGACAGAGATTTAGCTTCCTGTATATATTAATTTAATCTTCCTTATATGTCATTGAAAAATGCTGAAAAAATAGGGGCTTAAAAATATTGGGAATAAAAAAATGATGAAAAGAAAAAAGTCAGGTTATCACGAATTATTTATTCGAAGCTAGTTTCAACACATTCGAATAAATTTTGATTGTTTTTTCTTGTTGAAAAAATTGAATAAATATTATGGCATTTTATTTTCGGACTTTATTGGTTAATATACCGCCTTGGTAAATAGAGTTGTGTAAGGAAAGATTCCCACTCGACCGGGAGAATATTTCAGGATTCAATGTGTGCGGTCGCTTGATTGAAAGTGTACAGCAAAGCTAGTAACACAGGGTAGTAAAATACACGGTGGTTAAATAATACTCACTGTTAGGTGCTGCGGTTTATTGTGCAATCTTTACAAGGTGAAATGACTGACAGGGATATTACTTGCGCACTTTACAACGATTGCCGATGGAATGTTGCAGGTATGACGTGCTGGAGACAGCGCAGGCGCGCTGTCCGTCTCCTGGTTCTGATTGGCTGAAGTCACGGCTAGTGTGCGTAGTTGGTCTCGATCACCACAGATATTTCAAAGCTTCGTATCTCGTGATGGAATAGGAAAATTTGACATACTGCAAATGCCGCTGAAAATATATGAAAACAATTCATAAATATTGATTATATTCTGTGAATCTATACGGATAATAATTTGGGGTAATGCTTTCATTCATAATTTTTATTATAAAAAAGTAACCTATAAAAACCAAGTTTTTATTATACTCCCTTTCTTTGTAAAATATAACAACAATTAATGACGAATTAAAACATATAACATAACACTAAACTTACAGTAATTTTATATATTTCTCAAATGTCAGATGTTTTGATCTTTGATAAGACACTTCATGCTTTGAAGATTAAATTCTATTAAACATTTGTCAGTCAATTTAGATTTTCGACATTCGTAGTGAAGTACCTATTATGCATACCGACGGAGTAATTCAAATTAAGAAAATATTCCGCGACGTTATCGGTAAATATCGTAACACCAAAGCGCATTTTGTTAAAAGTTGCAGGTTCAGGAAAATAAATTTTTCATATCGGTATTTTTTTATTTTTTAAATTTATTTTTTTATTTTTAATTTAAAGACTATCGACAAGTCCGATAATGGATAATCATTTAGGACAAGATGATTATTACATGTTTATTTATTATTTATGTTTTAATGTATGTTTATTTTTAATTTAACTTTTAATACCTGTGATTTGTTTTCTTTCGCGATCTTATTTCTTTTTTGAAAAAACAAAGTGTAATGATTTTAAAAAAATGGTCCTTTTAATATTTTTAATAAATGAGAAAGTAAAATCAACAAGGCGGCCGGCCTTCTTAAAAAAAATATTTCGTTGGTAGTGACAGCTTTTAATAAAATCGAATAAATCATGCCTTAAAGATGAATAAATATTAATATCATCGCATCGCCTCAACACAGGGTAATCAGAAAGGATATAACGCTTCACATTCTCGCCCTGACACGTTTCTCACCCATCTTATTACATAAGCTCATCGGCCTTTAGGGCTCCTGTCACTGTTCTCTTTCAAGTTTTATTTTATTTTATCTTGTCACTTCAGATTTAACATGATTCACTAATTGGATCTAGTACCACTCCCGAAGGGTCAAAAACCAAAAAAAGAATTGTACTTAACGAAATGACTTCAGCACTACTAATGATTTTGTTTGTTACCAGTGGGATTGGTAATGTGAAATGTCAAAATTATACTAACTTTGGTGTTGTCCAAACAGTTGGCATTGGTTAACGCTAACCGATAATTTAAATATACAAATTAATGAAAAAATATATAAAAAGGAAAGAAAAACATACATAAAGGTAAATAATGCACTTGCAATCAATTTTTTTGTCTGGGTTGATAAAAATAATTCTTTTACAATCATATATTTGTAATTTGTAATGTGTGCATACGGTGCATAGCATCATTGATAAAATTAGTAAAAAACAATGGGGCAGTTTAAACACTATTAAGAAAAAGTAAACAAGAATGCAATAAAAAAACACATATTAGAATAAACATATCTCTTTCAAAAGAATCCAGTATAAAAACAATTAAATAAAAATATTTACATCGGGCAACAATATTAAAAAAAAATTGAAAAGCAGTCACCGAAGATAACTATTTTAGAATGTACTGAATTATAGATTTTATGTATCTATCCCTTCATATTACATCCCCATTACATTCTAAATTAATAATCCTCAATGAACACATTGAATTTTTTTTAACATTGTTGCCTTTGCTTTTATACCCCACATATGATGTAAAAACTAAGATAGTCAATAAACCTATGGGTAAAACAGTGAAACATTAGCAGATTTTATTATATAGAAACTATTAATGTCTCAAAATCGACTGCATGTTTCTTTTTAAAGTAGTTAAGCTGTCATAGAATACATCTACAACTTCACTGTACTCGTTGTCCAGTCTATGTAGTCTAGGCAGTGATGAGCGTATGCGGTAGTTTGTTCGCGTAAATCGTAATAAAATATATTTTTTGAACGCGTTGACAATAGAATTCATTAATTGTGTACAATAAAATAGAGCAATAAAAACAAATAAATTGTAGAAAAAAGGTACAATTTTTTCAATCCCCTGATGTCTGTATTACAATAAAAAATATTTCTTTTCCTCATGGAATTTTTTTTATATCTTCATTAAATGTAATTACATTTGATTGAAATAACATTCCCCCACAAGACTATTTTGTCTCACTTGGATGGAGTTGATCTTTCGATCCCACGCTTATCAGAAATGTTCCGCGCGATTGATGTACTCGCACTTCCGGTTGCAATGGAAAAATGCATCGATACAATGCACCGTCAGATTGATGCACTGCGTCTAGACACCCCCGCGGTATCGGCGCAATCACTCTATCGTCACGCGTCCATAAACAGGCTGTGGAGGTAGCAGCCCTCTGTTGACGGGAGAACATTATTTGATTTGTAATCCAATTGTTGTTGGGCGTTTTATTATTCAGTATTGCAATATATATGACGTATTGATGTTGCACAAAAGGGAAATGCACCATGCACCGCTGTGGGAGTAACATGTCTAATTCGTAGTTTACTATAAGATAATTAACAGAACATTAAAGCGATGTTTGTCGCAAGCCAATTATTGTACTACATATAACTTCTGTGTAATGTTCTCGTTGTTCTTACATCTAACTAAGAACTTTATTGATGTGGATGGCTAATACCAAGTAACTGCCCACACACTTTTAATTTATACTGAAAGATTCGAGATTATTTAAGGTACTGCTCCTTTCTGTTCAGCGGAGGACTTACTTGTATTGAAAATTCCGGCTTCTAAATATTGACCGCAACTTGTTTTTGTGTGTACCTGTCGTATGACATTATTTTCTACGCCTCTTTTATTGTCTGTTTTGAATGTTTTTTAAAATATTTTTATTTTTATCATTTGCATTACTTTTTAATGTGTGCAGGATGTATGCTACAGACATTCATTATTTGAGAATTGACATAACCATTTTTTTTACTTATCAACAGTTTACAAGTCCAATATAACAATTTTATTTCATAATTAAAATCACCAAGTAGGTACAAAATGAGACACTCTTTGTATATTCCATAGTTATATTACTTCTGAAGCCCGAAATGTATACTTCAGGGACAAAGAACTATATATGATGATGCAAGCATATTGTAACGAGATGCTAAAAAGAATTTACGCACTGTCCGAACTCCTGATAATACGTCACTTGGAATAACACTATGGAAGCATTGAGAACGGTCTACAGAAATCTATAAATACAACCTTCGCGAAACGTCTAGAAATGACTGGAACAGCCGAGAGCGACGAGAATCTTCTCCTAAACACTAGAATAATCTAGAAATTTCGAAAATATCAGGATTTGGGTACCTATAAATACGAAACAACGCTGCTGCGCGGAGTGAAGTTGTCGTGTTTGGCAGTTCGTTCGGTGCGAAGTCGGCCGTGAGCCGCAAGGCCCGGGTGGCCAGTCGTGAGATAATCGAAGCGATAAATAAAGCGAAATAATCAAACGAAGTGGCGAAATAAACCAGAGCGAATTCTATTTGCGATAATTGAATATTCTACGAGCGATAAATTCGTGTTACCCAGCAATAATAACGAGTTAATACACGAGTGATATATCGTGAAATAGTGTGGATTAAAGAATAGCGTTAAGTTTAATTCGTGTTAAGTGAGTTTGTATATTGAGTAATTAATTAATCATTGATTAATAAATCACTTATTAACATTTAGTGTTTTCATTTGTTCACCCACTACTACGACCCGTGGCAGTGTTCAAAATTATTTAAAAATAATTTTAGCGAGCTTTTGAAATATAACAAGATGAATAGATTCGAAGAAGCTAATGAAAAATATAAGGGGTCACGCACTAATCAATTTAGCGGAAGTGTTCATAGTTGTACAAAACGTTTGAAGATTATTAACGAACAAGCTGACCACCATTCTAGGTTCCCTGATTTTTCTTGGACGACCTCGTCTTTCTTAATTTGCTTAATAATTATTTCTCACCTCTCTTCTTATTCGGGTGTTTTTAATTTATTACAATTTGTCCTTAACATCTCAATTGAATTATTTCATTTTTTTATCTTCTCGTACATTCTTGTTCTTGTCCTGCGTGATTCTTTACACTGCTTGCTGCATTTGCTGATGAAATATCGGGACGGTTTTTATGTAATAATGTGGTTACCATCTTGCGGCGATGCGTGAAAGCTCTTGCTACATATGTGACCCGATTTTTTGCCCGAATACATGCCACACAAGTGTGTGATGGAATTTACAGATCACATAAAATATAATAAAGCAGTATCTTAAATAAAATTCCATTTGCAATTCAGTCATTCGAGAAAAAAAAATCTTTAACAAGCTCGTACGCTATCCAACGATTTATATTGCTTTATAAGAAATACGCAGAGAAACCGAAGGAAAACTATAACCTTAATTAAAAACTAAATATAATTTTGTAGGTAGACCTCTTTTCATTTAAGAAAATCAATCGCATCTGATTCGCAATTTGACATTCCATTATAGTCGACAATATATAATTATTGATTAAAATAATTAGAATATTTTAAAACTGTCATTACATTATGTACTCTCGCTTATCTTATTAGGTTAAATCTATGTTGAGACAATGATACTTGATTGCTCTAAAATAAGTATTGTAAAAAAAAAAACCCGAATATATTAGTAGTCTGCATTAGTCGACGGATATGTTATATATAATATACGTAACTAACATAATACTTGGAAAGTTCGTAGCTAGAAAGCAGTCATTATAAAAGTGTCAAGGTGGATACCTCTGAGCCACCTGCAGAAATAACACTAGGCGATTTAGTCTGCAAGACTAAATTGCCTAGTGTTATTTAGATCGTAAATCGTAGTAGAAAAAATTTATGTAGGTACATAACCAAGGTGTTGTGCGAGTATTAAAATATTATTTATTTATTTAATATTTTATTTTTAACAATATTTTACAAATCTTCAGCCGCCTACTTGAATTAAATATCACTGCATAACATTCTTTGATCATTTTTAATAATATGTAATATCTTATAGAAACGTTTTACAGAAAATAAGTCGGAAATATTGTAATACATGTAACTTTGATATCACTTATCTCTGTATCTGTCGACATTTCAGCTAAAGTGTAGACATGTAATAATGTAAGCTTCTATTAAGTCCCTTCTTCTGCGCTTACACCCACGCCTCTACACCCACCCGACTCTAATTTCCCCCCACTCCTCGCGTCGTTCTCTAGTCTTTAGTTTAGTATTAATAATATTACTGAAGATGATGCGTCAGCATAAAAAAGTTATTTTTATTAAAAATAACAATTAGTGAAAGTTGACATTGTTATAATTTAAAACGGCCTTTCAAAAAGTTACATAGGAAAATTTTGAATTTTTTTTTTCTATATTTTTGATATAGCGTTAACTTTGTGGTGGGATATGAATTATTAATTTTAATAAATTAGTATGTAGTGTGATAGATAGAATAAAGAAAGGAGTGCTGAGATGGTTTGGTCATGTGGAACGTATGAACGTGGAAAGGTTGGTTAAGAAAATATATGAGGCGAGTGTTGAGTGTTGGCAACAAGAATAGAGGGCGTCCGCGAAAAACCTGGGACGATCAGGTACTAGAAGTATTTGAGGATGGCCCTGTTAAAAGCCGCAACAACCAAAGAACGTGTATGAGAAGATTTATGAATGTGGCCGCAGCAAAAGTGGTTTGCCAGGATAGAAGAGTGTAACGTTCAATCTGCCTACCTCTGCGGGGAAACGGCGTGATTGTTAGTTAGTTAGTTAGTTATAAATTATTATGCGTCCGTCCTGAGGAAGATACAGTGGTATCGAAACAGGTAGACCATAAAGTTACTCAAAATTTTTAATTAATTAAAATTAATAATTTTTTCTATTCATAATTGAATGAAGACGACTCCCCCGAAGTTAGCTACTAGCTTCGAGATATCTGTACACTAAACACTGAGTTATAGTTTCGAAAGATGCAGTATCAAACACACCCTTTTCATCTCTTCGAGATGTTTCATGAGTCTCTATTTACCTTCAGAAGTTATCACACAACATTAAAAATAGTTTAAAAACATTGTTGAAACATTGCGATCCGGAGTCGCTCCCTAGATAATGGCAATGCTGGTTCCATTGTGGAGGGTTAATGGCTCGCGAGCACCTATTGTTTATTGTCGTGTTGCAGCTGATTGTCGGGCGGTGCGCAGGAGTGTGTCACGTCGAGTCCTGCTTAAATGGAAATTGCGCGTCTGCCTTGCTAATGCTTCGGAAGCCTCCGGCGACGTTTCGCTTGTCGCGGTTATGGCTTTAAAATTTAGTTTAATTTAAAAAAAAATTAAAAAGGCAAGTCACATAAATAAACTGAAACATTTTTCATGTTCTACAAAATGCAGAGTTGGGACATTTGTATGTCGTTTCGTCCACATTAAAATATTTACACAAAAATGTTTTTCTTTCGACTATAGATGATTATATTGCATAAAAACAACCCTTTACCGAAGATACCCTCCTCCATTTTCTAAGAGTTTATTTCAATCTTTGTCATGTTGTGCTTGCTACACTGATATTTTGATGAAAAGATAGGAAAAGCTGTTGATAATTGCTTGAACATCGCGAATGTTTCACATTTTTGCAACATGGTCAAAGCCAGCTTTTAAGGTCACCGAAAGCCTTGGATAATGTAAAATGTGAATCGTCTGCGTACTTTTGCAGCTGCAGTTTCTACTCATCATCATCGTTGCTGGCTCTATGACCCTGGTGGGTCTTGGCCCCCACAAGAGTCTTCCTCGACTGATTTCAGTCTTGCGCCAACCCTCTCCAGGTTTGGGTCTCCAAGGCAGATATTTCTTTGAGTACATTTTCAATCAATCTTAATTTTAGCTTTCCTTCTCCCTATTGGTCATGTATTCAGCAGGAACTTCAGTGCTTGTTGTTCAGTTACTCTCCACATGACGTAGCCACCGAAATCTTCCTGATTTTATAAATTTTGTGAGGCTCTTTAAACTGAGTACAGAGCTCATTGTTGTAGCGCCTGTATAAAGGTTCACTATCCAAAACCTGTCCAAAAGATTTTTATTTCAAATACGTCCAGTGCTTGCTCGTTTCTCTTCGTCAGTACCCATATACAATACCCATACAGTTACATATGTGAGCACTGGATAGGTAATTTGGCATATTATCTGTTGCGAAATACATCACAAAAATATCCAGGGTTGAGGTGAACGCTGGTCTCATCGGGAATCGAACCCGGAACCTCCGATATTAGATGTCAGTATCATACCCACTATACTACGAGGGCTGTTGTATTATAAACACCAAAAATATCGGTTAGTTAAAGCGGATATTAAAAAATATTTGCAGAATAATGTGCTTCTTTATTTTTTATTTAATTAATTTTAATAAGATTTTGATGACTTACTATTAAAAACTTTGAAAAACACGCACACTACTGTTTGAGTACCAAAAATACTTTAGGTAGGTGGTTGATACAGTTAGCGTTTTATGAAACAATCGCTCATTACAAGCATGTAAATATTTAAATGTGTCAACATTGCATCATAAAAATAACTAAATCCAATCCGTACGTGAGTCGCGAGGTTGTCCCATTATTAATATGGAATACATTCGTTCTAGATTGTGTCATTTTCTCGAGCGGAATTACAATTTTTGGATCACCTTGATTCACTTGCGTTACCCTTGACAGCCGCCATTGTGTGTGATTTAAAAATACTTCGTCATCGTTTTATTATTTGGCAATAAATTTAGGTCTAGGATACGAAGAATGAGGATGTCATAAATCAATACTACGAATGTGGATTTATTGGGAACGGGTTAGTAAATGTTTTCAAATTGCTCAAACGTTTTCACCTGTAAATTGATTATCTACAGTAAATAATAATAAATTATTGTGAAGAGAAATATGTAACCATTGGAGGTGAGCTTTAACAACTACGAATCATCCAGATTATTCACGCATAACTGGTTTTCAGTGATAAATGACGTGATAAATTAATTATATTTTTATATACCTACCTACTATTGGCAGATGCTAGCTTGCATCGGAACGCGGTCCAATTCATCTAACATGATGCTACTATATACCTATGTGGAAGATGGGAAGAGGGAAGGAAGTATTTCTGAAGAAAGCTATTGTACCTACTGATTGAGTGAACCATGTAGCTATAGTACCTACTGATTAACTGTCGAAAATTTTCTTTACTGAGTTAAAATATATCGCACCCCCAATAATGTATGGACATGATATGGGAAAGCCATAAAACATAACTGCGATGTATTGCTTTTTACAAAATAGGCCCTTAAATCTTGATTTTATATGCAATAGCCATAAAATTTATTTAACTTAGTCTTTGGTAATTGTTATGACATGGCTGTATTTGAAAATAAGGATTAAGAGTAAAAAAATCATAAATAATACTAATCATACATAATAATGAGTATATAAAAAATCATAAATTTCTATTTGTTATTTTAGGCATTCCTTGTATTTGTGCCTCTTTAATATTTATATTGAGTTTTTTATATGAATTATCTAAAAATATTGTTTTTTTATATTAAAATATGTGTGTACTTTATTTCATTGTAAGTTTGATTTATGCCTATATAAGATAAGATTAATTATATTACTTGAGTTATTGACGCAACTTTAATTTGGCCCATCTAGCGGGAAGAAACTGAGGCAAAAGAAGAAAGTGTGAAAGGGACACGATATAGTATTTACTTATTTGATATTCGTTTTCTCTTTCTGTGAGAGCCATTGTGTAGGACTGACAAAAATGAACCTTTCTATATAAATCAGAAAACGTAAAAATACTAAACTTTTTAATTGTGCCCATTAATTATATTTATACTTTATTATAAAGCTGCGATATGCTTTTTAAGTGAGTGACAATAACTTTCACCATATTTAGGTAGAACAGAAAGGCAGTTCCACGACTAAATATATACTGACATTTGGTCTAATGATAAAAGGTTCACACGAGAAATGATCCGTGCGACATTAAATCCAACAATATAAGAAAATGTTTTATTTTATGATAGAGTTTTGAATAAATTAACGAATTAAGTATGTAAGTGGTTACAAAAACATTAAATATGCTATTTCTCAAATTATTTTAAAATGTAGCCGATCAAATCAATGACGAAAATATTGAATATGACCTTGTTGTTGGATTTTTGGTCGCGTGGGCCTTTTGTCGTTTGACTAAATGTCTATGAACCTTTTATTGTTGTCACATATTCAGTGATAGTAGTAAGTGACCCTTGTAGTGGACGCGCGCTGCTTTATTGCCAGTACGAAAAAATACAAAATTAATGAATCCTATGAATTTTTCCTACTGTGACTATAAAATATCTATGAAAATCATTTTAATAGAATAACGTAAAAATTAATATAATTTTTATTACATGATAATGCAAATGTTTCATAATTATTGCAATGTAACTATTAATAATTTTAATACAATATAACTATTAATTAGGTAATCATTAAAACTCTGAAATATTTGACATAATATTACGTAATTTTGTTTCTTTGGAGGATTGTTGATTAACTTAATGTGATAATAATAATGTTGAATGTTTTGTGTAAATAGTTTGATTTTTCTTTCGGAAATCTGTATAATTAATTGTATTTTTTGAGCTACTAAAGTACTAATACTGCGAGATCCAGAAATATCGTATTCGCATTAATTGTTTATGCTGGGTTGTACGCCGTCTAGACTCTTTTTGATAAAGAATTATATTTTCAGTACCTTTTACAGAAATTTTGTTATATTTTCTTATCAATGAAGGGTCTACTTTAATGGTTTGAACGTAAATTTATGTTAAAACCAGTAATTGACACTGTCTAGGAATACCATACAAGAGTTATGCGTGCCTGCGCTTGGCTTAAAATAATGACTTTTATTCATTCTCAGTCTATTTCAAATAGTTAATAGTTTGCATTTCTTGGTATAATATATGCGGATAAACATAAGTATTTAAATATACATAAAAACTTATTATGTTTCAGGAAAAATATTGGAATATTACAAATCCGTGTATATCTCAATAATAATAATTTCGTTGTCTGTCTGTCCGTAACTTCTTTTTCTAAAATCTTATTATTTTTCCTTTTTTCTTCTTTTTTTATAAATAAATAAATATGAAAAAGTACCGTAATTTTTGACGGGTTATAGCTGGTTTATATTATTAAGTATTTTAAGGAAGATGTTGACTTTATTTAAAAGGTTGTTATACGTTGCACAACGTTACATGTTGTCGATTAACGTACGGATTGACTTAGTAAAGTGGAAAAATTACATGTAATAATTTATACCAACATCCTGTGCAACAGCAATGTGATAACGTTCGTAAGTATGTGTTTATCTAACTATTTTTTAATAATAATTTTCCTCGAAGAAAATAATTTATCATACGCCGATTCGTATCTAGAATATAGTTTCTATGAAATTGTGCCTATTTACTTGCAAACTGGTCGCTATGTAGTGATTTTGGACCAAATAATCATTCTTCGTCCTTTCGCAGATCCGAGAAGTGTATTAGAATGTTCAATGCCTTCTATATTAATAAGTGTCAATACTAATACCGTTACCGTTAATGGGAACCTACCTATCTATACAAATTGAATTATTTTATACAAGCGCTGCTTTCATTGCTCTATATTCCACTCAAATACTATATTTTTCCATTTATCTTTGCCAATAACTGTATATTATTCAAACATATATTAAAAGATGTATTGAAAGATTACTAGTATTTGTCGTTAAATTTCTATATTATTATGTTTTTCTTATGCTTCTTGCTTTTTACTTTATATTATATTTTTCTTTATATGTTTGTATCTGCATTCTAAGTATTTTCTTCTCACTTTGTCATTACTATGTTTACATGTTATGTTTTTTCTTCTCTAAATATACCTATTCTGTTAATGTACACTGTACCTATCTTTTGTAAAAGCCCTACAGGGCGTTAATTAATAATTAATAAATAGAAGATAAAGGAAGAAATAAGAAAGATAGAAAGAATTAAAGAAGAACGAAGAAATGAGAAAGAAGAAAGAATAAAGAAGAAAAGAAGAAACTGAAGAAAGAAAGGAAGACAAAGAAGAAATAATAAAGAAGAAAGGGAATAAAAGAATAAAGAGTAGAAAGAGAGAAAGAACCAATTAAAGAAGAAAGAAGGAGAAATAAAGAAGAAAGAAACAGGTGTTGAAAGAAGAAAAGAAGAAGAATAAAGAAGAAATAATTAGAAAGTATAGTGAAATAATAAATAATAAATAATAAATAATAAATAATAAATAATAAAGTTATTTAGGTTTAATATCTCAATTATATCTATTTTATTAAGAATTTTTAAAAGGGAGACTTAATTAACATAATAAGAAAACACTCTTCTCTGTCTGTGGTCAAAACTATAATTGTGTGGTATATAAAATCAAAGGCAGCAAAACCCAAAAAAAAATGCAGTCATCAAGGATTACTAATTTAAAATGTATTGAATTCGAGATATTATTTGAAATATAGCCTGTAAATATAAATTTATAGGGAACATGATTTTGAAAAGGAAAGATACATAAAATCTATAATTTAGTACATTCTTAATAAGAAATCCTCGGTGATTGGATTAAAAATTTTTTATTTTATTTTTTGGATATTGCTGCTTTGCTTTAATACCTTCTTGCTTCTTGCTTGCTTTAATAGATGATTATTACTCACCTAAAGCAATTATGTTCGTACAATTTAATAACGATTTACTGGGTAGGTTCTTCATTTCAAGAATTCTTAAAATTCATTTGGGCACGGAATTAAATTTCAATTCTTTTCGAACAAGTAACGAATGATTGAAATAAAAATAGAAATTTATATAAAAAATAAATCTACCTTCAAATATTCTTTTCGAAACCGTTTATTATTGAAAGATTTCTGTCTCTACGTCGAAATTATACAGAATTATCTATTTTTATATTAGACTTTGAATATTGGATGCGATGTACGAGAATTCAATGGATGCAGAATTCGACAGCGGTTTCGCGACTAGTTCGAATGGAATTCTGAAGATGAATCCGTATCCATAGCGTGAGGATCTATTCTCAGATTTCCATTAGAGACTCGTTCTAATGGAATTCTGGAGATGAATCCTTGTGAATGACTGACTGTGTGAACCATGCGACTGGTATGCATCATTGAGTCTGTACTGTGTACTGATTAAACTCACCAACTCGGGAATTTTTAATTTACTAATTATCAATTGAAAATTTTATTTTACTTTATATGTTATTTTATATAACTTTGTTCATTGTTGTCCATGTTGATTAAAAGGAATCAAGTCATCGTGATATTTTTTAATTTTCTCATATTGTTTATATTTATTATTTTTTAACAAACAGATCGTTAATAGGTCATTAATGACCCTAAACAATAAAGTACAAAGTATGAATATTTTGTGAACATTTCAATATGACATAGTTACACAATCCGCTTTTTACGATTAATTAGTAATTAATAATTAATTGAATGTGAATAGTTTCACAATACACTTTTTACGGTTAATTAATAATTAATAATGAAAAATAATAAATGGTAAAATAAATTGAGAATAATATTCAGACTAACACAAATCACTAAATACAATTTTAGGAATAAGTTCCAGATTAATTGCTGTTCACTTTTACTATCATAAAATAAAGAAAAAGCGTTCGGAAAACATTCGTAGAGAGTTATAAAACTGAACAGGTGAAAATGGAATCTGGATTTTTTTCATCGTAATAATGCTTTATAATTATCATACATTTAATAATATTGTATTCAACATTATTTCCTGAGTCTCTTAACCTTTCCCGTACGGTGCTAAAATTGAAACGCGCATTCCAATGCTGTAAATTCCGTCGGCCGTATTCTGAAAATAGCAATATTGGTATTTTAAGATTGTTATCCCAACACTTAAGAGATGAGAATTAAAATAAACAATAAACTAGATGTACGTTCGGTGTTCGGCGTATGTCGAACTGTCATAAAATAATGAGATTTGTGTATTTTCACGTACCTCTCAAATTAAATAACTTTATTTGTGGTGTCTAAAGTCTGCAGTGCCTTTAGAAAAGTGATTTCTCCGACGCCTTTTTATATAGGCGGTCTGAAAAATATTATTTCATATGCACTTATTAATTTCTTCTCCCACAGCGTCCTGATGTAAAATTATGGCAAAATTGTCGTTGGACTCGTGTGTGTGTATTATATATATATATATATAGATATATATTATATATATTATAATATAGATATTATATATATATATATATATATATATATATATATATATATATAAGACATAATAATAATTGTAAAACCAATGTGTCGACAATTGATCAAACCCCGCCGTTATCGAAATCTGTTTTGATTTACTGGAATTTCGGAACCGTGGCTGATTAATGTTAATAATCCTCATGAACTTAATGGTGAAATACGAAATAGGCCGACATGCTGACCTCTATAATTTTACGTCAGAAGGTCGCGTCCATTTCGCACAACTGGACCAATTACTGAACGTAGGCGGTCGATTACGACCCAATTAGAAGGCAGAGAATTAGCGCGATAGGTGGCTTGACATATTCAAGATTTACGGTATTTTGAAAATCGGCCAAAAAAAATTGAAAAAATATTCTGAAAAATTCATTTTACAAAATATGATTTGAAATGAGAATAAAAATATTTTGTGAAAAATAAATACATGCTAGGTTTTAATAAATGAAAAATTTAATACTAACCTAATATTAACCTCTCTAAACTAGTAACCTATAACATTTTCTTCTTTGCATTTACATTGCATTGTGTTGTAACAGCATTGTTATTTTCAAAATATGGTGAAATGCCGGAATTTAAGGGTCAAAATTTGTAACAAAATGCAATTTAAATGCAAAGAAGGAAAATTACAGGTTACAAATTAAAGACAAGACACACTATTAAATTACACAGAGAAAAAACCTATCATTTATTTATTTTTATTCTCATTTCAATTCATATTATGTAATATGAAATTTATCACAACAATTTTAATCTAAAATTTCACTTAAATTAGAAAAAAAATACAAAAATGTAAATAAAAAATAACGTACATTCATAATTTAACATTTTTGAAAACCTTATCTAACCTAACTGTGAACTTTTATTAATGTATTTTTTAATTAATTACTTACCATCACGCCAATTACCTACGAGTGTAGGCAGAGTGGATGGAGTGCCACACTCTCCTGTATAATTATACATAATTCTCGCCTCATCCACATTCATACATCTTCGCATGCAAGATCATCTATCAGCATCTGGTTGATCGGGTCAAGCCATCTTTTCCACGGTCGCCTTCTCTTTCTGGCACCGTCAACACTCGCGTTATATATCTTTCTTAACATTCTTTCCTCATGTCTAAGTGTCATTTCGTTTATACTGCATTCAATCTAATTTCGTTTCTCCTCTGCCAGCTCCAGGCTTCACTTCCTTGCGTCAGTGTTAGTGTACCAGATTTCCATTGTATACCGCTAGCTTGCCTCGGTAGACATATTCATATATTCCTTTATTTTTTAAATTTAATAA
This sequence comes from Agrypnia vestita, assembly GCA_016648135.1. Taxonomy (NCBI): domain Eukaryota; kingdom Metazoa; phylum Arthropoda; class Insecta; order Trichoptera; family Phryganeidae; genus Agrypnia; species Agrypnia vestita. The sequence goes on along the minus strand of JADDOH010023010.1, from coordinate 1,721 downwards.
TATAAATATATATTTATATTCTTATATAAGCATCTTGCAAAACTGTATACATAGTTTATGTGCATGAAAACATCCTTTTACATTACATTTTAAGGAATACATGACGTCTTAGATTTTAAATAATACATTAAGAATATTTATGCATACATTAAAGCTTTTTTTTTAAATAGAGAATTTAATTAATTAAATAGAGAATTAAATAGAGAATTTAAATAGAGAAAAAAAAAGAAGAGAGAGAAAAAAAGAGAACACGGAATACGTGTCGCATCAATATTCTTACTATTCTCAAACAAAGTCAAAAGCTTCTGCTACGAAAATAGGACTAACTTGTTGGTGTCCTGGAATGGGGTTCGAAGCATCCACCACCAGATCACTAGGCAAGCGTCATGACTATTATACCCACAAGCTATCACCCTATTTCAGAGGTCATTGTAATATTAGGTCCTTACATATGAAATTGACGTTTTTCCGTACTGGCAAATTTGATCTCAAATATCTTCTCATTGGTTAGGAATTCCAAATCCAAATTTATACAGCTATTTACTCATGTATTTGTGTTTTGAAAATTATAATTCATTTGTTTTTTCCTCAATTGTTTTTTTCTTTGCGTCACTCAGTTTATAAAATGAAAAACTTGAAATATCGCGTTATTAACGAGTACGAGTTCCACCGTGGCACCAGTGCTGCAGAAACGGCTCGAAGGATTAATGATGTGTATGGCGACGGTGCCGCAAAAGAAAACACAGTGCGTTTTTGGTTCCAACGTTTTCGTTCTGGAATTTGACTGCAGAAACAAGCCCGTGGACGGCCGGAGACCAAGTGATAATGAGGATTGAAGGGCTATTGTGGAAGCGGAGCAATCGCAAACCACATCCGAGTTAGCTGCAGGCTGCGTGTTAGTGATAAAACTGTTTTAATCCACTTGAAGCAAATTGGTAAGGTGAAAAAGCTTGAAAGGTGGGTACCTCACGAATTGAGTGAAGCAAATCAACAAACGCGCGTTGACTGCTGCGTTGCATTACTCAACCGGCACAATAATGAAGGGATTTTAAATCGAATCATTACCTGTGATGAAAGTGGATCCTGTACGATAATCGGAAGCGCTCATCGCAATGGCTGAACCCTGCCGAACCAGCCAAACCATGCCCCAAGCGAAAATTGACTCCAAAAAGTTACTTGTGAGCGTTTGGTGGACTAGTGCTGGTGTCGTTCACTACAGCTTTCTTAAATCTGGCCAGACGATTACGGCAGATGTCTATTGTCAGCAACTGTAAACCATGATGGAAAAGCTAGCTGCTAAACAACCGAGGCTGGTTAATCGCTCTAGGCCACTGCTGCTTCATGATAACGCTAGACCACACACTGCACAACAGACGGCTACCAAATTAGAGGAGCTTCAATTGGGATGTCTAAGACATCCACCGTACTCTCCGGACCTTGCCCCAACAGATTACCATTTTTTCGAAATTTGGATAACTTCTTGCAAAGGAAAAAATTCAACTCCGATGGGGCAGTCAAAACCGCCTTCAAAGATTTTATTGATTCCCGTCCGAATGGTTTTTATAGTAAAGGGATCGATGAACTACCTATGAGATGGCAAAAGTGCATAGATAACAATGGTACATACTTTGATTAAATAAATATATTATAATAAAAAAAATCGGCTTTATGTTCCTCCCATACTAAACGTCAATTTCATATGTAAGGACCTAATATTAATT
>JADDOH010023009.1:0-31750 GCA_016648135.1 Agrypnia vestita | reverse complement strand
ACGTCATACTTTGAATAGGAATGAAAACTGACTATTTCTGTTATAGTTTTTTTTTTCGCAACAATGCAGTGACTTTCGCGCATCATAACTCTAAAATGCAACCACTGAGAGTCGCCAGACCAACTTGTTTCATCTGCGGAGACGCCATACTTTGAATAGGTACTAAAACTGACCATTTCTGTTATCGTTTTTTTTTCTTTCGCAACAATGCAGTGACTTGCGCGCATCATAACTCTAAAATGCAACCACTGAGAGCCGCCAGACCAACTTGTTTCATTTGCCAAGACGCCATACTTTGAATAGGTACGAAAACTGACCATTTCTGTTATCGTTATTTTTCTTTCGCAACAATGCAGTGACTTGCGCGCATCATAACTCTAAAATGCAACCACTGAGAGCCGCCAGACCTACTTGTTTCATCTGCGGAGACGTCATACTTTGAATAGGAATGAAAACTGACTATTTCTGTTATAGTTTTTTTTTTCGCAACAATGCAGTGACTTTCGCGCATCATAACTCTAAAATGCAACCACTGAGAGCCGCCAGACCAACTTGTTTCATCTGCGGAGGCGCCATACTTTGAATAAATACCAAAACTGACCATTTCTGTTATAGTTTTTTTTTCCGCAACAATGCAGTGATTTGCGCGCATCATAACTCTGAAATGCAACCACTGAGAGCCGCCAGACCAACTTGTTTCATCTGCGGAGACGCCATACTTCGGATTGGTTCTAAAACTGACCATTTCTGTTATCGTTTTATTTTTTCGCAACAATGCAGTGACTTGCGCGCATCATAACTCTGAAATGCAACCACTGAGAGCCGCCAGACCAACTTGTTTCATCTGCGGAGACGCCATACTTCGAATAGGTATTAAAACTGACCATTTCTGTTATAGTTTTTTTTTCTCAACAATGCAGTGACTTGCGCGCATCATAACTCTGAAATGCAACCAATGAGAGCCGCCAGACCAACTTGTTTCATCTGCGGAGACGCCATACTTCGAATAGGTATTAAAACTGACCATTTCTGTTATAGTTTTTTTTTCGCAACAATGCAGTGACTTGCGCGCATCATAACTCTGAAATGCAACCACTGAGAGCCGCCAGACCAACCTGTTTCATCTGCGGAGACGCCATACTTTGAATAGGTACTAAAACTGACCATTACTATAATAGTTTTTTTTTCGCAACAATGCAGTGACTTGCGCGCATCATAACACTGAAATGCAGCCACTGAGAGCCGCCAGACCAACCTGTTTCATCTGCGGAGACGCCATACTCTGAATAGGTACTAAAACTGACCATTTCTGTTATAGTTTTTTTTTCGCAACAATGTAGTGACTTCCGCGCATCATAACTCTGGAATGGAAACCCTGAGAGCCGCCAAACCAACTTGTTTCATCTGCGGAGACGCCATACTTTCACTAGGTACTAAAATGGACCATTTCTCTGATCATTTTCTTTTCGAAACAATGAAGCCTCTTGTAAGCTCGAAGTTGCAACCACTGAGAGCAGGCAGAGCGACATCATTCACCTTATTTCTAATAGATTTGCCGACCGAACGTATTTATGACCCTGATTAGAGTGTGCGGGAACCGGGAAGTCAAAGAGAAAGTGCGCCCGCGTGTTCCCGTTTTTATGTGCTCGCGTCCCTCGCCATCTCCGCGCCTCGCGCCTCGGGTGGCGAGCACGCAAAAACACCACACTTTCCTCCCCCGATGGGGAGAGTGGACACGATACCTATCTACATATAACAATGTTTTTACAGACTAAGGCTGGGTCGGCAATGCCTACATAAAAACCTTTTTTTTGTTACAGCTACATATTTCATGGCTCTATATAATAATGCAAAAAAGGAAATATTTTGACAGACATTTTTTTTCTTCTTACGGAGCCACTGTCGATAGTGTCGATCCGGAAGTGCCAGCCCTGGCTTTCCGATTCCGATCCGAATTCCGAAATATCATACGAGATCACAGGGGAACACCTACGAGCAAGTAGGTCTTGTAACGAGCTAGTGAACCGCACAAGTAGGTTCATATATTCAATTTGAGTTCAAATATATAAGTTAATAAATAAATAAAACTTAATAATAATATTTATTTATTAAAATTTAACACGGAGTTCTACAAACCAAACACAAAAACCATAAATATTTATTTGAGATTTATGGAACTCCTAGCAACCTAATATGCGCAGTTTACGAGAAGTAGTTGATACAATACCTTGGTTTGATACGCACGATTTATCCTCCAGGTGGGATTTCTTGGGGCAGACACAGATATGATCTTCATTACAAAAAGAATCGTGAACGTCGCAGTCATAATTGTCCACGCAGGGGCCACCCAATATACACTTGGACAAAAATACCAATTATAATTATCAAAAAATTATACATGAGGGGTATAAAAACAAAGGCAGCGATGTCCTACTGAGGTTTTTCTGAGATACCAAAATACAAAAAAACTGTTATTACTCGAAGAAATTTCTCTGGAATCTATGAAACAAACATCTTAATAGAAATAAGTCTTTAAAAACAATTTCCACCTCAGTTTTTCTTTTTTATAGTTATACTTGTATATATAAATAAGTAACTTTTAAATTTGGATGTTTCTGTCTAAAATCGACTTCAACTCGTAGGTACTTATGTATTAGGCCGGCCGCACTTTGGATACGAATTATTACGTATTCGTACGACTACTTTCGTACGTATTGGAGCGCGCACATTGATTGCGTCTTGCGTTGTCACTAGGGTTGCCACCTTTTTTTTGTGCAAATAAAGAACATTGGTTATTAAAGGTAGAAAAAAAAGTACATTGTGTCAAAATAAAGTACGATTTATTTTACTTTTTAATTTTGTTAAAAACATTTTTCATTACTTTTAGCAACTTTTAACAAATAATTATCACTACTAAAAAACTGCACAGCATGTTTGCAGTCTAAATTATTAAATTAAAGTAAATAAGTCATTCATTTTTATCAGATTCAGAGACGCTTTGTTTCTTTCGTCTCACCATTCATCACAGAAAAAACTCTATAGAACCAATTAATCGTATTTTAACTGCACTCAATCCGCCTTACACAAAACAAACAAGAAATTTTTACAATGACATTGACTATGTTGACATTTGAGGTTAGGTTGCATTAAAAATCGAGCGTTCATGAGGCGACCGCCACAGGGTATACCGTCAATTATGGAACCTATTCGGCAACATTCGATAACGTCATCGACCCCGGTAACTCTCTTGTTCCATTTTACGCAAAAATTTCTACGATCAATTTTTTTTTGTATGTTATAAGTAAAATGAATCCCAGAAAAATCAAATCATGCGAAATAAAGTATTTTCGCGTACTTTATTGTTCTCATAAAATATAGAGTATAATTACCCGAAATAACGTACAATACTATATAATAAAGTGTTTCTGGGGAAGATTCACGCACTGAATCTTCATCACAATTTGCTGAGACAGAATCGGTTTCTTGAGTAGAACACGACTTTTTTGTTACCCTTAATGACTCTTCAATTTATCTCTGCTGTCGTTTCATTAATCTAGCCGTTTTTTTTCTTATTAAAACCGCTTATAACCATTTTCCTATCATTTATTTGATCCAACAAAAAGTTCTCTCATTGATGTGAACTTTCTTAGGTTTTAAACACGAACAAGATTCAAATGAAGTACATTTAGAAGCAGAAACGTCAAAAAGCTTCTCAGATGACTATAAAAAACATTTCAATTTATTTTCAAAACTATCATTTCGTTTGCTTTTAGGGTATCTTTTCAAATTGAGATACTTTTCGAAATTGGATTTCACTAATTAAATAACTCGTTCCTTAGTTACAATTGGAATCGTGGTTTTGGTCCAAATATTGTTGATCTCTCGGAAACAATCACATTATATATCTGATTTGGATGGATCTTTTCCGTTATACTTCAATTTCAGATCGTTCTTGACAAATAAAATAAATTAAATGACGTCCCTTATACCTAATTGGTAGCTGCTGATTGTCAAGTTCCTTGTATGGTCCGAACATAGCATAAGTAGTCTGACTATTTCTGGAACTTCTTATGTAAAAATCACAAATTCCGCTTTTAACACTGTAACAATCGCAATGGTACTTTTATGGCATAAAAGTTATTTTGGCTACGAAGAAAACACTCGCGAGTTAAATCGAGAAAATCCCCAAAAAAGTTCAAACTTGAGGGTATTTGCAGGCTGAAACCTAACAAATTCGAAGTCGCTGGTAACGTGTTGTTGCATGCAAATCGAAACGTCATGTATGATTTACACCTAAATAGAACAAAAAGTAAATATTTTTTTTGTATTTAGTTCAGGAGCCAAAATTGAGGATAGCGAAATATCACTGATATGTGCTAGATGAATGCCTCGGAACATCGCTCCCGTTTCCGACTACTCGCTACGCATCAACAAGGGAGAAATACATTTGACCATGAAAATGTACTGAAACTAAAATTTACATCTAGCTAGAATACCGTACCATAGTCGGCCTTCCACCGAAAGCTGCGCGCGCACGACTGGAGGTAGGGATGGGCGTTGAATGGACGGACTAGTTGAAATCAACCGTTGACGTTGCATCGACGCGATTTACGTTTATCGCATGGACTAGTTGAATTCGTAGACGGCGGACGCCGTGGTCGGTGGACGATTCGAGATTCAACGTAATGCAAAGCAACGAGCGAGAGCAAGACAAAACGTCTCCGTTTATTTCTCACTCATCTCTCGCTGTCGACTTGTAGACGCCATCGACGGCTCGACGGGTAATTTCATTTCAACTCTAAAGTACACGACCATAGAGTGCAGATCTGTGTACACGAACTATGACAGAGACTTGAAATTTGAATGCATGCGTAGGGCGAGATAGGCTTAATAAGCTATTATCTATTATTTTTTACTTGATTTTTTGCGATGTGCACGTGCGACGTTTCGGTGAATTCCCAATTTTACGCTGTATAAAATAAAACAATTCTGTTTAATTATTTTATTTTTTATTGAACTAATATTTTACTGCTTACACCTGATATTGTTGTCTATACCTACTTCTTTCTTTATTATATATAGAAAGAAGTATATAAAACAATATGTAAAAGCCTATAATGTGCGTTAAAAAATAATACAATATTTATTTTTACATATAAGCACAAGTAGCGGTTTTACTTTCCCCGAAACTATATTCCTTCGAACTTTTTTAAATTTTAAAAATTAACGTTATAAAAATAGCCAACGGTTGAGCCGTCGAGCAGCGTCGCGTCGAGCCGTAGACAGTTGACCATCGTCCCGATGTTTAGATAGAACGTTCGCGACGTTCGCGTAACGAAGTTGACGCGTGAACTAATTGACGAATTCAACTAGTTGATAGTCTCGTCGATGGACGGACATGGACGGTTTCGTTTCGTCGACGGTAAATACGTCGACGACCCATCCCTAACTGGAGGGCGGAGCGCCGCGCCGCTGAACTTACGTGGTATCTCCTCTCCTGAAAATTGCAGTGGTGGCGTTACGCTATTGGCGGAATGCCCAACAGGCGGCTCGTGTACGGCATTTTTCGAGGGAATAAAAGAAAGGTCGTTTTGATGCCTAACCAAGTAACCCGGTCGCTGAAGAAGAAAGAAGAAAGAAGAAGGAAGAAAGAAGAAAAGGCACGATCCCCTGCTCCTCTGCCTACCCAGCGCTACAGGAAGAAGAATATCCAGGAGAAAATACCTATCTTACGATAAGACTACTACGCTACGGAGGAGAATTCATAAACGGATCCATCTAGAAGAAAATACCTATCTTACGATAAGCGAAGGAGAATTTATAGACGACCGGGAGATTCCGTCAACGGAAAACTACCTACCAGTTCCGGTGGACGGAATAACGAGCTTCAGTGATTGCTACGCACTGATATCTGATTGGACTGACGCCGCAGAGCTATACCTTCTCGAGCAGACTTCGAGATTTATCAACGGAGGACTACCTACCAGTTCCGGCGAGCGGAATAACGAGCTTCAGTGATTGCTACGCACTGATATTTGATTGGGCTGACGCCGCAGAGCTATACCTTCTCGAGCAGACTTCGAGATTTATCAACGGAGGACTACCTACCAGTTCCGGCGAGCGGAATAACGAGCTTCAGTGATTGCTACGCACTGATATTTGATTGGGCTGACGCCGCAGAGCTATACCTTCTCGAGCAGACTTCGAGATTTATCAACGGAGGACTACCTACCGGTTCCGGTGGACGGAATAACGAGCTTCAGTGATCACTACACACTGATATCTGATTTGGCTGACGCCGCAGAGCTCCATCTTCTCGAGCAGACTTCGAGAATTATCAACGGGGACGAAGAGAAACTTCACCAAACCAATACCTATCATACGATAAGCTAACTACGCCGCGAAGGAGAATTTATAGGACTACCTACCGATTTCGGCGGACGGAATAACGAGTTTCAGTATTGCTACACGCTGATATCTGATTGGGCTGATGCCATAGAACTTCAACTTCTCCAATCCACTTCGAGATTATTCGACGGAAATCACCAAGAATTTCCAATTCTTTTGGGAATTCCTACTTCTATACCTACTACTCCATAATATCTGATTGAACTGACGACACATAACTTCAACTTCTCCAATCCACTTCGAGATTATTCGACGGAGATCATCAAGCATTTCCAATTTTTTGGGAATACCTACTTCAGTACTTACTACTCCATAATATCTGATTGAGCTGACGACGCAGAACTTCAACTTCTCCAATCCACTTCGAGATTATTCGACGGAGATCATCAAGCATTTCCAATTTTGGGAATACCTACTTCAGTACCTACTACTCCATGGTATCTGATTGAGCTGACATCGCAGAACTTCAATTTCTCCAATCCACTTCGAGATTCATCGACGCAGATCATCGGGCATTTCCAGATTTCTTCGGAATTGCCAACTTCAGTACCTACTACTCCACATTATCTGATTGAGCTGACGTCAAAGAACTTCAATTTCTCCAACCTACTTTGAGAACCATCGACGGAGGTCATCGAGCATTTCCCGATTTCGGAAATACAACTTCAGTACCTACCTTCCAATAATATCTGATTGAGCTGACGTCACGGAACTTCAACTTCTTCACTCGAATTCGAGATCCAACAACGGAAATCTTCGGGTATTCCAAGTCTTCGGAATATTTACTTCAATACCTATCACCCAATACTATCTGGTTGAGCTGACGCCGGAGAACTTCAACTATCTTCAAGATTATTCGACGGAGATCAAGCAGACGGCCACGCAACCACCCCGGACAAGATCATCACTTTATTTGATCTTATTTAATTTGCTCTGTATAATTGATTTTGTTAATAAGCAGGCTAGGATTTCAGCAGTACCGTGTTTCACTGGTCCCATTGATATTCCATCATATCATCACCATAAAAATGACAATTTTTTAAAACTTTGAAGATCCGTAGAACCTTTAAGATATAATTTTATTTTATTTTTAAAATTATTTTGGTAATTTAAGCTCAACTACGCAAGTTTTAAGAGGTCTTGTGTTAGGGTAAGCCAAAAAAATTTTATCGGGACAGCCTAATGTTCAGTACTATTTCGAAGGTCAAGAATGTACTTGCGTATTCTTACGTATACGTACTACTCAATTTCGTACGATAACGCATCCAGTGTGCGGCCGGCGTTATTCTAAATTAGTAATCCTCGGTGACTGGCGTGACTGCATTCAAAACATTTTTTTTTAAATTTTCTTGGCTATTGCTGCCTTTGATTTTATATTATATATTTACAGAACCGTCCCTAATCAATAGGCAAACATGTTGAAAAATAAATATTTACTTAAAAATAATATTAAATTCGCGATTCGAAAAAAGTAAGCACTACAAAGTAGAGATGAATAGTTCGCGAACGAACGAGTCTAAGTGAACGGGTCAGTTACACTGAACCAGAGATAGAGTTCCCAAATCTAATTCAATTTAGTTCGCGAAAACTAGATTGAACATTGAATGATTGGTCCAAAACATGAACTATACAAAAGTATGAGAAAAAAGATAAAACACAGATGACAAATTACAATCACGTTTTTGTTGTAATTACGAGTATAAAGGGTCTTTGTAATGTCATCGCGAGCTTCATTATGATAATATAGAAGATAATACAATTATTGTAATTTATTGGAAGTTTATAAGCAATTAAAAGATAATCTTGGATTTATATATATTATTTTAGTGATGAATACGCATGTACTTACACAACAAAGAATGATGTATTGCAGTATTTATTTTATTGGTATAGTCAGTTTTGTTCGATGTGTGCCTATATTAGTATTTGTCGCACTCCAGAGTCGAAATGAGTCATTGAGTCACATGCACCATATCGTTCGAACGAACGGGTCTTTTCGAACCGTTATTTTTGGTGATACAGATCCGCTAAAATATGCATATCCTCTAACTGGATGCGTCTTACCCACGGCTATTACAAAATGCCACTGTGTTCAAGGATTTTATTTCAGACTATTCCATTATTTTTGATTTTTCAGTTCGTTCAAATGGAAAATGGACAACTTTTCCGGTTTCATGTATTTTTTTCACAAACCTTTTCTGTCCCATTCCGCTTCAGGCCAGGAATGCATTCACACGTTCTGCCCAAGCACTTGGCACCATCTACACTGGAACAGTCTAGATCCTCCATGCAATCCATGCCCAAACCTGAAAATCTATATATTAATTACTCCAAGCAATGTCGTACGTTTCTGCATTTGGATGATGATTTCTATTTGTATGCAATAATTTTGCCGCTTTGTTTATTGTATCCGGTGGCGCAATGAATAACACGTCTGACTGCAGATCAGAAGATGCCAGGTTCGAATCCTGGCAGAATCGAATTTTTTTTTACGGTCGAGAATATTTTTTTTGTTGAAATTTTAATTTCATTTTTGTTTTTGAACATTCAAATTTGTTTATGTAAAAATTAAACGAAGATTAATTTTATATAATGTTGTATAAAAGTAATCAACACTGCGAGAAGAGAGTAGGTACCTACCTATCGAACTATGGTTTATTCCGCTCTGACTTATTAATCGGTTAGAAATTTTGAATAAATACTGTCTTAATTATATCTAAACTGTGTTTGCTGCACAGCAAACACATTTGGCCGCGAAGCGGCCAAATCCAAAAATGGAAGTTTGCCAGATACAATTGGCCGTGAAGCGGCTGACGTAGGCATAAGTAAACAATTGTGTTTGCTGCACAGCAAACACAATTGGCCGCGCAGCGGCTATCGCTGGCCGCGGAGCGGCCATCATTGGCCGCGAAGCGGCCACAATAGCCGCCCGCAGGGCCTAGCAGTAAGCAATCGGCGAAGCCGATTGCTTTCCTGCTAGTATTTATTTATTTACTCATTCTGTACAAAAACTAGAATTTTACAGCGTATACAGCAAACATCGAAATACGATACGAAATAGATGTAGACAATGACATAACCAAAAAATAGGGTTTAATGCAAAATGAAGGACCCTCTGTACAGTCGTATAAGATATATAATTGTTTAAGTGGTTGATAAATAGTAAGACAAATTATCTTGTCTCTTAAGTATAATTCTAATCAAATGGTTCATAAAAATATAAACCACACCGATTATAACTATATTTTTATATGTTCTGAGAACACATTTACTGGATTTTGTCCCCGGATGGATGATTAATTAATTAATATTAATTATAGAAGCCTAACAGAGATGAAACCATTTATATGAGAAACATGTATGGAGGTTTTTTTATAGGATGGCCCAGGGCTTACGACCTGTATGAGCTGGCTTAAGTGATCACTCTACACAATGCAACGTTCACCAATTCCATCGTAAGAACATCCCAACATTATCAAATTTTTTAAAGTTCTACATATGTTCCTAATCTGAAAACTTTCGTTTATTTGAAGGGACTATGCTAGAGACATCTGTAGTCCTTCTCATGAAATACTATTCATAGATTTCGTAGCTGGTAATGATATGTCTCTATATTTTAGATTTTGTTTTAATTATTTTGAAAAATAGCGTTCTCTATTATATATATATATATATATATATATATATATATATATATATATATATATATATATCTATATCTATATATATATATATATATATATATATATGTATGTATATATAGAGATATTAAAATATGACATTAAAGTTTACATGAGTGCAAAAATGGTGTCGCGCTCGCACATTTGCTGATTTCGCCTGCTCGCCCATTTGATTTTCCGCGCAGAGACCCTCTCGTCTCAGAAGGAATCTCGGTTCTGCGAGCACCGATGGTTAAATGGCATTTATTTTCTTTCGCTTCTATCGAATACCATCATCCATTTTAACTTGCCAACATTAAAATAATCCAATCAATACTACCGCTGCGCATCACTTACCACCTATAGTGTCGACTATTTCCGAGTCATGCGATTCGAAGGGATCTTCGTCATCGTCTTCATCAGGATAACTGTTGAACGGTATATTCACGACATCTCCCCGGTCGATACCCAAACACAAAACAAAACATAGAAAAAACAGGCAACACGCCAATGAATTCATGGTGAATTTGCTAGTTACACATGGTTACACATTTCGTGGGTAGTTGTTAATTTTGTGTATGGTATTTTTGACACAAGAAAAAATAAAGATCGTCTCTATAAATTTAATGTTACCACCTTCTTTAATTTTTTTCAGTGGTTATTTAAAAATTATTGCTTATAAGTTATACGCATCTGTACGGAACAAAACCAGTTAGGTAAATAAATAATAAAGCGATATGTGTAAATCTAGTTATGCAACGCATGGTTTATTTTCATACAATTAATTACTCAACAGCCGTCATGTAGCAAGCTCGAAGAATTAAAAAATATATATCTTACATTTCGCGATCCAAAATATCAATTTCATACTAAAATAACTTATTTAATTCGAAAATCTCGATTTGAACCAGTGACGTCATCAAACAATGTAGTTTTATACTACATAATTCAAAAACTTCGAGAAGCTATAGAAAAACAAAATCTAAATCGAAAATATTTTATTTTATAACGCGTAACGCTGCAATAACAAATGCGACAAGCAATAGGCGCTCGTTCAGTACTAGCGTGTAGTAATGTTGAAAATATTAATGAAAAGGTGTGTAAAAGAGCGAAAAAGTCTATACAGTAAAACCCCGTTAACACGTCCAGTGCTGAAAACGCCTATAGGCGTTCTCAAAAACATTCGCTGTGTGCTGAAAACGCCTATCGGCGTTCTATACCTGAGGGTTGGTGCTAGACAATACATCGTATAGTTGGGTCAATTTCTTTCGCTTTTTTTGCGTTCCTTCCGTTTATGAACATAAAGTTCGTTCACAGAGAAATTTTTGCGTGTTGTTTTTTTATATTTTTGATTGTTATTATAATATTTTTATGTAAGTATTATATTTTCCAATTTTTACGGAAAAACACTTTTCTTGTGTAATGAGAACTTTTCCATAATATAGCAATTTTCAGTGTTTTTTTTTAAAATTCATATGTAAGAGTCTTCTAAGAGTAAAGACAATTTTTACGTAGTATACAAAAAATATAACTGACCCAAAAATTTTTGAGTCAGTTAAATTTTTTATATTTGTGTAGAACAAACTTTCTAGTGTAATATTTTTCAAGGATAATTTGTGCGCACTTCCTGCAAACTTTTGTAAATAAATATGATATATTATAATGTTTCTCAAAGGCAAAGGATTTTATGATTAGTGATAAAAAACAAAAAATTATAGAAAATATAATACATAATCCTGACATTTCAAACTGAAGCAGTTCATATTTAAAAATGTATGAAAACATTGTTCTAAACCATACTGTAAAAGTTCTGTGCAGTTTTACATAACACTGTAAATGTAAATGGTAAACAAATAATAAAATAAAAAAATCTGGTTGGTCAGGCATTCAGGGCGAAAATAAAATGGATCTTTACATTTATTGTGCACATTTTTTTTCAAAATAATTTGCTTCGCTTTCGTTTTATTCGGTTAGTGTCTTTAGTACAAAATCTAGGAAAGTATAGTTTCATTAATAGCCAACGTCAGCTTGTTTGAATTATTCCTGCCTAAAAATAATTATAGCTTCTACTCTAGATCGCTTTTGTGAGAACGGTTGATGTATTTTTTTATATGTATGAAAATATTAATATCGGTAACAATTTTTATGAAAAAGTCTAATGGAACACTACTGTTATCCTTTACTCCCTACACAGTAGACAGTGTCTGAATTGTAAAATATCTGAATAAGATAAGATATGCAATAATAATAATTTTTGAAAAATAATTATTTTGGTGAATAATATTGACCAGATATATTTTTGGGCGAGTGTAAACGCACTACACGACATTTGTCATTGAAAAAACAGTGGTGTGTTTATGGCGGTGCTGACCGCCTGGAGAGAACTAATGGGTTTATGGGGGTAAATGACAATGAATTATCCCCAAAATCATTCTCTTAAGAATTTTAAATATTGGCTAAATTTTCAGCACCGAGATGATGTCGAAGAAAATCGTTCAGCAGTCAAAGTGTTAATTCGAACCCCGATAATTCGAAATTCGACATAATTCGAAAATTCTAAACGTCCCAAAATGTGAATTTCATAGTAAATTTAAACACGAGAATAAATTCTCATTTAAAAGTGGGTAAGCGTGTAATATAAATGTGTATTAATTATATTATATTGAATACACTCTTAAGTTGGTACATTTACTAAACAAATTTAATAAAATAAAAATTAACCCCGATAATTCGTAATTCGAAATATATTTTAGCCCCTTGCGCCATAAATCAATACATTTTAGTTCGCGTAATTCGAATATTTTTTGAAATTGAAAAAAAATATTTCGATTTTTTTCGCAAGTGAGAACAACAAATATGTCAATATCGGGTAATTTGAAATGTCGCGATCTTTGTATTAGCATAATGAATATTGAGTTTTCGAAATGATTTCTTCAAATATGAAAAACAGACATTTTTCACAAAATTAATGGCTTTTTAATAAGTTTTACGATTGTTGGCGTATTTCGCAATCAATTCACGGTACCTTATGGAATGCCCCCTTTCTATACATTATCGCTCCTAAAATTGGAAAATCCTGTGTATATTTTCTTGCATATTCTTAAATTTGTCTTTAATTCGATTTTTTTCTAATAAATTGTTTAAACGTGTTTTTTTTTTGCAAGATGTTATTAGTGACTTATCTTATTGTTTCACGTATTTATTGACATTTGTATTTCTAGTAACTTTGTTAGTTTGAGCCGGAAAAAAGGCGGAATCAAAAGTTAAACTCGTGTGAAGATTGAAGAAGCATTCCATAAATTCAAGTACATTTTTGATCCATCCAGACGTGACGGAAATGAAAAAAAAATTCTTCGCAAGTGAGAGCAGCAAATATGTCAAAATGTCGCGATCTTTGCATTAACATAATGAATATTGCGTTTTCAAAATTATTTCTTTAAATAAGCATAAATTTAACAAAATTAATTAGATTTTTGGTTGATTTGGTCATGCCACATCTTCGGTGGTCGCTCTCTCTCTCTTTCTGGCACCGTCAACTAGGGATGGGTAAAAATATCGATATATCAATATATCGATATATTTTTTTTTAAATATCGATATTTATCGTCGATATTTTTTTTTCGGTATATCGATATTTTTTCTTCGATATGTCGATATATTTTTTCCGGCGACCTTTTTTTTTGGTCACCGATATATTTTTCCCGATGTATCGGTATTTTTTTTTGATATATCGATATTTTTTTTCATTTACCATCCCTACCGTCAACAGTTGCGCAACGCACGTATACCATTATCGTATCATTGTATATAATCTAAGATCTTATCTATGACCTACACTGCCTTTTCCGCACTGCTCCCCACCCCAATATATGCAGAAATTGACAGATCAACGTAATTTTTTTTTTGTTGAGTCTGATAGATATTTACACATCGCTACTATTTTATCCACCGCACACATGCGATACGGAGGAATGCCTTAAATGTGAACTCTTTGTTCAATATGTGTACACAGATAGCCACACAATTAGAGGCAATATCAACCCAGTCAACAGCATCGGAGAGGAAAGGTTATTTATATTTCAAGTTTTACAGAAAATAAGTTTTAAAGTTTTAAAATATTGAAAAAAAATGCAAACTTTAATGTCGCATGTCTCCATAACTATTGACTGCTTGAACATTTTCTACCCTTAATTTGGGTAGGAATCCATCTGTATAGTATTGTGGACTAGCTCTGTTACAACCTGTATAATGTTAGATATTTTTTTTAAGTAATACAGCCATAAAGTCATTAAAAGTACCCAATACAAATAAAAAACATATTTACGGAAAAAATAAAGTAACCGGTAAATCAAAAAAAATTATAAAGACCCATGCAAACTCCAAATTTAAACTGCTTATTGAAATTTAAATAATAAATTTTATATCAATAATAAATTTTATGGCTAAGCGCTCAATAAGATAGGAAAACAATTAATTTTAATCAAGAAATTGACCAAAACATATCAAGAATGATTATTTCATCCACTTTACGTAAATGTTGAAAGTTTCAGAACTCTAGCTAGTCGGGAAGTTGGTGAAAAATCAATTATAAATCAACTACAAACAACAGACAAAGGGTTAAATGTGGGGTATAAAAGCAAAAGTAGCAATATCCAAAAAAAATTAATACAGTCATCGAGGATTACTAATTAATAATGTACTGAATTTAAGATTTTATGGGAAACATAGCCATAATTTTTTTGAAAACATGATTTTGAAAGGGATAGATATGTTACAGCGAATCAGCGAATTTGCATTTTTAGTGAGACTATACTTTCACTAGTAGAAATGTACTTTTCCCGGTCGGGCAGAGTGTGGGGCAGTGAAAACATGTAAATCAACGAATTCTCATATTCACTACACATTATCCGTGAAAATATATTTTGTTCACGAATGCGCGCATTACTCAAAGCGTAGACAATATATCGGTGAAACCATCAATTTGTACACGTAACTCTTAAAGCGTAGAAAGTATAAAGCCGGCACTTTACTAGGAGATTTTTATTCATTTTGCGGTCCTATTTTAACTCCTAAATTAAAATAGGACAGCGACACCGTAAAACAAATACGAATCGCGAAATAAGGTGTCGGCTGAAAAATCGCGCACTCGGGTTTTTTAGATATCTGACGACTGCGGGAACAAAAAAATCTTTTTTTTCGAAAAATAAAATTATATTTATTGCTGAAAATGAAAAATAGATCTCACAATAAAAGACATTAAATTAGAGCACAATATTTATCAGGCATCTGACAATTATAGAACATATGAGCCAGGATGCATATTTGTAATATTATGGAATTTGGTTTCGTTTAGATAATCATTACTTAGGTACCGTTCGGTGATTATTCCGTGCATAATAAGGATTTGCACGGATAAAAAAATCTTTTTGGCATTAGGTATTTTTTTATTTATTTTTATTTATTTATTTTAAATTACCTCTTGCAAAACTGTAATTACAGTTTAAACGCAAGGATTTAATTATAATAAGTGTATGTACATTTCTTTACTTAATTGTATTTACTTTATGATTTATTATATAATAAGTTACTATATTAAACTAATTTTGCTTTTCCTATCCACTTCACAATTCACTGTAGTATTTCTTTAATGTATTTTTTATATTTTTTTGTCCCGTTACATTTTTTATTTTATCCGGTAGCTTGTTGAATAATTTTGGAATTACGCACTGTTTAGTTCTGTCTCCATAACAATTTTTATTTTTTTATTTCTAGTTTTTTATTCGTTATTTGTCTTGTCGTATATTCATGATGTATTGGTGTTTTGAAACTGTCCTCGTATTCTTCCAGTGTCATTTTATAGTCAAGTTGTTCTTGGATCGGTAAGATTTTACACATTTTGAATAGGTTTTCCGGTTGGTCCTTACCTGCTTCTTTTTGTTTTTTATTTGCTATAGTTTTAATTATTCTTAATTGTAGTTGTTTTACATTTTCTAAGTATGATGGATATGTCAATCCGTAGCTGTTTAGGCCATAGTTTACAATTGAATCTACTAAACTATAATATAAGTAAGCATTTAAAATATCAACAATCCAAATACCTTGAACATTTTTTTCAAATATAATATCAAAAATATATCTGGCCTGCAAAAATTCTATTCTGAATAATCAACGTCCGCAACAAAACCCGTATAGAATAATCAGTGTCTGCAAAATTCATAAAAATTCTGTTCACGAAACTCGCATCGCTTGATTGAAGTAATGTACTTAGTTCAATTTCCATCTGGATCTAAACCAAAAGTATCCTATATCTGTCTTATTATCAAATGATATCATTTTGGTTGTGCGTAGTGTTGCCAACTCAGATTTTGAAAAAGGCGTAGACCACATTAGAAAATTACGTAGAATTAGTAAATTTTGCTTGTAAAAAGTTCGTAGATCTACGTCCTTATTTTCTGAGTGAAATGAAGAGGTTAGGGTACATAAAACTGAATAAAACAAGTTTTGTTGTTATTTTTTTTCATTATTAGTTTCAGGTAAATTAATGAAATTTATATACATATTTATTAAAATATTTAATGCGTTCCTGCGAAGGCTCGCGGTTTCTTTTTAAGCCATTTTTCGTGTAAAGTAAGCCTATTAGAGTTTCAGTAGAAAGTCTATTTCTATGTCTGTTTTCATAAGAAACAGACGCTCCACCTTTGCAATGCTACGTGGCAATGTGAGCGAATTGGGCCAGTAATGGAAATATTTTCGACGAATCGCTCTTTATTTTAGACACATGAAGCCAAAAATCATCTGGTTTATTTATCTGTTCCTCTTGAAATGGGAGTCTTGTATTTCTAAGAGCTCGCCATTCCCGGTCTAGCTCCGTCAGGTTTGTTGGACATAATCTTGAAAGTAAAGATAGTTAAATGAAAACTAAGTAAAGTGTAGCAGACTCAACTCATTAATAAAATATTTGAAGTTAATGATATAAATATTACTTGGAAACATTTGCCCCAAATGAACTATAGATGGTACAGAACGTTTAGTATTTGGGTCCATCAATGTCTCAGGGTTTATAAACCTTAAGTTCTTCAGCCTTTGTCTCTGCTCATCTTCAAAGGGGAAGCGAAATTTTTTTGTCTGTTTCCCACAAGTGTGAATATTTTTGTTCATAATGCAGCTTTCTTTTTTTAGTGGGAGTAACATTCCGCTCTTCAGCACTGTCACTGCTTATCTCCATAATTGAGTTCAATTAAATTGAGCAGAAAGCTGAACAATATCGGAAGATAGAAATCAAAACCACTCATTATTATTTTAAGGTTAAGTTTACAGGTTGGATAACACTTTGGTTATGTAAGTTTCTCCCTTCGAGACGAGACATTTCGTTTTACATAGTCACAGCTCTATGGAATAAATGACGCGAGTGTTGTGTTGGCGAAGCGAGTCTGCGGTAGTATGAAAGAAACGGAACATTTATTAGATTTTTTTCACGAATGAAAAGGAAATTATACCCATTCAGCCTAACGAGCTGTTATTTTGTAAAATTGTACAATTTGTAATTTTGTTAATTCATAAAAAATACGTAGATACTGGGACTGAAGATCGTAGGATTGCAGGAAAAGCTTAAAGTACGTAGATCTACGTAAAAATACATAGAGTTGGCGACGCTGGTTGTGCGTACGTATATAACATTCTTAAATTCATAAAACAATAATTGCGAAGTGAAGTGCCGGCTTTACACTTTTCATGCGTGCGTTCGCGTGCAAAATAAAGATGGTTTCATCGTATATTCATCCGTATTCTGAAAATAACAATGTCTGGATCTCTAAGATCTTTATCCCAACATTTAATAGATGATAATAAAAATTTAAAATGTCCATAGCGGATTTTGGAATTCTACGGCTCAAATACACTGTATTAAAAGATGATATAAGAAAGATTGTTTCTTACAAACGTATTAATTTCTTCATCCACAGCGTTCAGATACAATTTACATCTTTCTCCCTCCCTCTATATTTATCTCATGTAGAAACTTACAGAAACAAACACCGACGTAAAGCTATGTCTCGTTTATTTTTAATTTTTATTATCGTCTATTAAGTGTTGGGATAAAGATCTTAAAGATCCAGACATAACTGTCAAATTAATGTCAAGATGGGAAGATTTGAATACGCGGTAACGTCAAACGCGGTCATGACAAGTTTAGCCATGATATTTCATCTGAATACTGTGGATGAAGAAATTAATACGCTTGTAAGAAACAATCTTTCTTATATAATCTTTTAATACAGTGTATTTGAGCCGTAGAATTAAAAAAACCGCTCTGGACATTTTTAATTTTTATTATCGTCTATTAAGTGTTGGGATACAGATCTTAAAGATCCAGACATTGTTATTTTCAGAATCGGACAGATTGTCTATGCTTCAAGAAGTGAACAATCTGCCAAATTTTATTTAAATGACAGTTCGGAAACAAATTCACTGGAATTGTATTAGTTAAAATAGTTTATTCATTTCTATTGGTGAAAATCTGCTTGGATATTATAAGAATGACTTTGTATATAATTTCTCTAAAATGCCAGTGAATGTATGGACTCACTAGAAAAACAGATTCACTGTAACATATATACAAAAAGTGATTAAATAAATACTTATATTTTACCAATTTTTTGTTTGATGTTTCCCTATTTTTGAGTGTTAGGATCTAGGAAAGAATCTTATGGAGACTAGGAAAGACGAGAGGTGTCTCCAATGAATGTCATAGGAGCAAACGCCGTATCTCAAGATTGTCTTTAGTTAGAATTCTAATTTATATATATATATATATATAAATTTATATATAAGATTGTCTTTAGTTGTAATTCTAAGTTATAATTTTAGTTATAATTCTGTGGACACGTGCCGTAACAAGTTTACCACAATTCGATTAACCTTCGGGTACAAAGTGGGGTAAAGAAAATACAAAATAAGTTTCTTTGATATCTTTACATGAGAGAGTACGGGCTTTATCCTTGGCTTTACCTATCCGAGTTTCTCTAGGGTAGGCATGCTTGGCTACAATAGTTTAGAGGCTATAAGAAATATGTATTTGATTAAGCATTTTTATTCATCGTTTGATCGATAATCCTAAAATTGTACAGGGTATTGGTTTGTGTGTTCCTGATAATTATCTTAGACAGCGTCAGCATTGTTTCACATTCTAATATACAGGACCAACCTGCCTAAGGTTATGCCTGTTGAAAGAGCTAGCGCTATGCTGAACAATAAATGGTGGTTTTCTGAAGCAGGATTTTCCTACATTTTTGATAATAATTGTTTTATATATAAGTTAATTAAATGTTATATCAAAATGAGCAAGCTATTTTGTCTGTGTACCAGAGTGTTTAAGTTGGTACTATAAAAAAGACTATAAAATGTTGTAAATTTTAATGTTGTTTTTATAGTTTATCGATAACAATGCTTATCAGATCAGATAGCACTTTTATTAATTTTTTATATTTGCCAATCTACATTATTGCGGGAAAAATATTCATATACAGTAAAACCTCGTTAAAACCGCTGCTGGGGTCCTTCCTCGTCTCAACGCCCTTGTGTGTCCACGGTCTCTTCTCCGCTCCCTGTCATCTCTTCCTCCCTGTGGATCCACATCGACGCTCTGCCGATGATGGAGTCCGTACTCTCGGCCGCTGCCTGGGTCCCTTCCTTGTCTCACACGCTCTCGTGCTTCATCGTTATTTCCCGTTTCTTCCTTCACGTGCTGTTCGGCCTCCTCTGTAGGTCCAGATCGACGGCCTTGTTGGTACCGGCACCTGTATTGCTCGACTACCGTCCGGGTCCCTTCCTCCTCCTCGCACGCCCTGTGCGCTATCAGCCTTCCCCGTGTGTCCGCACTGACCTTCTTGTCATGCCGGGACTCCTCCCTACTTTCGCTGTATAACACAGAAAAAACACACTGCACTAAACGTGCCTCACACCGAGACCTGTTTCGAATAAGAAAAAATAATTGCCTATATCATCGCCTCGGCTACCCATCATGTCCTAATTGTCGCGATCTCCTAAAATACATGCCGCCTGGTACTCAGAACGCCTGCCATCTGTTTCAAACTTCTCCTTTGAGACACCAATTATATAATTTACTTCCTTCCTCCTTCCTTCGTATCCGTGCGCCTTAAAAAGCGCCGTAAATCCATCCCCCCTCCACTTTGATTATCCATAATTGTACTTAACACTATAAGGTTAAATAAAATAAAAACTAAATATTTTGTAAGTACGTCTGAGAGTATCGGCTCGCGGTCCTCCTTGTGGTATCCCTTCATCCTTCAGACGTCCGTTCGTTTGCCGACGGGCCCCCCCCCTGTCAACCTCACCGTTATTCGCTGGCGGTGCCAGTGTAGTGTAGACAATTTTTATTATTATTTATAAGTGCTGAGCCTTTATTACAGTTTATTTTCTCGTGCAATTTGTTTATGACATATGTCTTTAATGCCGAAAGTCTGACAATCCTTTGATTTATTGCACGCACTTTCGGAACCCACTCATTCTGCATGGCTTCAGGGAGGTGCAACCTTTTTTTGTTAGGTTGTATGATTGTTGATGTGTAACATCTTTCCTCCGCTTTCCTGCAATCTGTGGCTGCGATTTTGTGAAAAAGGACGGAAATGCATATCAGGAAATGAGACGCCCTGGAAGCGCGCGCAATTTCATTTGACCAATGGAAAAAAATCATCGTTTATAAACAAATCAATGTCCGGCAAGTGCCATCGTAGCGAAGACGCACGCTTCCAACAACCATCCCTTCTGATTTTGTTATATATGTTACCTGGCTGGTGGCTGTTGTATGGATGTTGTAACATTGATATATTTTGGCTTATATTATATAATACATAAGGACATTTATCAAAATATTTTTTTTTTATATATTTCCCTCCCGGCAGTTAATGGTATTATTTTAAACCTGGGGATTATGTGTGCGTAAAACTTAACACGACAACAAAATCAAATAATTCATATTTAACAATAAAATAGAATGAGAAAAAATATTCCGGAACTGGGAATCGAACCCAAGCTTCCCGGGAGAGAGCCAGGTAACCTAGCCACTATACCGCACAGGAGATGTCATTAATTGCGGAGAAAATGTATATAAAGCCAGTGTACCCAAAGAAAAAATATTTTAGAAAATAGGTATGTATATTGTGCACTCTATAATCTTATTTTATAAGTAAAAATGGTTCGCGTCTTTACCAAGTCCTCTATATGTACTGTATTTTTTATGGGTAACGCAGACTTGGCAGTAACAACATCGCTATTGTTGCCACCTTCGGGTTTGCTGGCCCGGGATTCAAGCCCCATCTTCGGCCGTTTAATTTTGCTTTTTTAGCCATAAATTCGAACGCAATTACAGAAGTTACTGGGACAGACAGTGAAATTATTATAATTGGGATTTTTAAAATTTATTTTTATTATTTCAAGCACGAAATAGAGATACAATCGTCACAGGGCAAAAATTACAGGATTTTTCAAATTATTAACTAATTTAACGACATTTCCAAAGTAGTGGATTTTCAGATTGATTTGACTTTTTTCAGTCCTCCGATTTAAAAATTAACGAGGTTAGAAATATATTTAATTGATATTAAAAAAAAAACAACTTTAACCATACTCCACTTTTCAAAATTTTTATTATTTAGTTCGTCATATTCATACTTTCTTAAAGGACCCGGCCATTCCATTGATTCACTGGCTTGCTCGGGAAGGCGTATGATCGTGGGAGAAACCTGTCGCTGTATATTGATGTTTTCTACTGGAATAAAATGTGTGAATTGACGCTGGTGTTCTATTGGTAACACCATACCCTCACATTCAGGAGAATAAACATCACATACTAATGATAAGACATCAGCACAATAATAAAATAAAGAAACCCCATTCATTTTGATAGTTTTATATTTTTAAATAATATTATACAGTGAAACTCTCTTAATACGTTTTTCAAGGGACCA
Organism: Agrypnia vestita; assembly: GCA_016648135.1. NCBI lineage: Eukaryota > Metazoa > Arthropoda > Insecta > Trichoptera > Phryganeidae > Agrypnia > Agrypnia vestita. The sequence goes on along the minus strand of JADDOH010023009.1, from coordinate 9,699 downwards.
GCAAATAAAAACTTATTAGGCGTGAAAACATATTAACAGTGATTCAATATTTTCATAAATTATTTACACATTCTAATTTTGTATTTTAATTAAATTTTCGTTTATGTAATATGACAATTTAGAGAAATTTTATTTTAAAAAATGAAGTAGGTAAATATATGCATTTGTAAAATATTACCTATGTAAATAAATACGTAGTACCTGGGGGTCGGAAAACAATAAAAACCACCAAAACTGTAAAAAAAACTTAGCACTGTCAAAAAATTTAAGTATAAATCGGTGTATATTGACAAATCAAAAACCTCACGAACACGAAAAAAAAATACAAAAATCTACCTGTATCTATTTTCTCTGGCTTGGTAAAGATTGCATATTTGTAAAAAATAACCATTTGTAAATAGTATTCTATTTGACTTCATTTTAAAAATTTATCCCTTTTGATGACTTCTACATAATTTAGGTGTACATTCAACATACCGCCTTGAGCAACGTCCTTTTATTTGTGATTAATTACGATTTTCTTTATTTTAATTACGTTTGATTTCAGACTACCTTAATATTTTCCTGGGCGCGAAGAAAATTCGTGGTATTTTTTATTGCTAAATCAAATTAGATCCGTTTTCTGTATCATTAAGGTCGGCGCCACATTACGCGTTTCTTCCGTCGCGTCTTTGACGTCGCGTCAAGTCCGCAACCGAATTTAGCCGTCACATACCTACTATATTCCGCGACGGACCGCGCGGAGAACAAACACGTGCGGACAATCTGTCAAATGTGGCGCGTTGCAATCAAAAACACGAAACGCGATGTCACCGATTTTACGTTGACGTAAGTTCCGCGGGCGGGGAACCGAACAGACGTGGCGGCGGCGGCGGCGGAACGATTGATGATCCGCGTAGTAGCGGCGTTCCGCGGCGTCAAAAACGCGACGGAAGATATACGTAGTGTGACGCCGGCCTTAGAAAACAATAGGATATATTACGTAATTAATATTGCCAATTGTTTCCTCGAAGAAATACGACCAAAATGAAAACAGTCTCGTTTAGGCGAATTTATTTTGCGCCGACGTTGATTGATTTTGAAAAAATTATCGTAAATAATCGCCGGATAAATTTATTTATTAAATATTATTTTATTAGCCTATTAAAATACTACAGTCTTTTCAGCGGCTAGAACTTTTGTGACACCGCCAAACCCACTTAATTTTTATTGCGCCCATTTTTCATTTTTAGGAATTTTGAACAAATTTCGTCTTCCGAAAAACGTATTATGAAGATTTATTTGTATGAATAAATTGAGTTCGGCTATAAATATTTTCACGACTTAGGCGAGAAACGAACATAAGCGGGAAACGTATTAAGCCTAAAAAATATATGGAATTTGTATGGAACTTTTTCGGGACCTCAGAATTTAAACTTATTTAGCGGGAAAATTTATTAAAAGTGAATTTATTAAGCGAGTTTCACTGTATTATGACTTTGATTGATTTTATTGTAGGTACATTCTGATTTCAGGGTTGCAAATTAGGGCACCTCAGGCAAACCGAACATTTGGCATCTGCCTCTAACAAAGAACAGAGCAAGTAACAACCAGTGTCTACCTAGCCGAGTCAAAAATTATCTACACTTTTACCATAACACACCGTCAAGGTTATCATACTGGCTTCTGTGCATGCATGTTTAGAGTCGGCACAAAACCATTAGCCTTATGGCTATCACAGTGTAAACATGTCCGCTTCGCTAGCAGTTTTCACCAGGAAGGAACAAGCGGTGATTCTATTTCTCTGGTCGGAAGGTATGGAAATGGCTGAGCTTCAGCCCCTTGCATACCTTCCGACCAGAGAAATAGAGTAGTGGATCGAGATGTTTAAAGGCCGGACAAGCGTGACGAGTGAAGAGGGAGTAAGATGCCAGTCAACCTCCCACAGAGGACAAGATTCAGCAAGTTCGAGAGATGTTCTAGGACTTACCAACAGTGAGGTAGCATCTTCTTTGAACATCAGTCATGGTTCTGCCCGTCAAATCAATTGCAACGAGCGTGGCTTCTGTAAAGTCTATGTACGGTGGGTTTCAAGACAGCTTACTGCTTACAAACGGTGCAAAAGTGGCTTCGCGACCAACCGAAAACCATCTTGGAAGGAATACGCAAGCTTGTAGTGCGCTGGACCAATTGCATTGACAAGGGAGGTGACTATGTAAATGATGTATATGCTAAATCCCTAGCCTATATTGTACTATATCGTAGTACAATAAGTGCAGATAATATTTGACTTAGGTTCATAAACTCAAAGTGATTGAAATTAATTAGCATCGACAGGGTGGCAATATTGCACCACCGTTGGATTGGTGCCCTAGCTTACCTTATCCCTTCAGCACCGCTTCATCTTAATATAACAGCATAGTACAAACATACCACCAAAATATAGGAATGAACTGACGTAAATCTCTTAACTAAAAAAACACAACCTGGTGCTATGGCAGGATCTAATATGTTTGATTCGTTTAAAAAATTTATTAAGAACTTCTAAATTTTGATTCAATTATGAAAAGTCTAATTAAATTCTCTTAAAAAGTATAATGTCTTAAAAATAAGTCGCACTTTATTACAAAAAGGCATTCGGTTTGGAACAATATTTTAAAAATTAATATAAATCACAGAGGCGAACCTATTCACATATATAGGAAACGTATGGAAGTCTTTATAGGGTGGCCCAGGGTTAATAACCTGTATGAATTGACCTAAGCGATCACTTTTAAAAATTCAATGTGCCACCCTATAAAGACTTCCGTACACGTTTCCCATGTATATAACTTTGTCTCTATGAGACTTCCGTAATTTATCTTGATTTATAAATATCCCTCTGCAGACAGAATTCAGTAATTACATATAAACATACATACAAAAACTTTGTTAAAAATTTTCAAAAATTTTAATACATTTTGCTTACTAGTGGATTTAATTGTGCAAGAATAAATACTCTAATTGCGGTGTAAATGTGTCTTAAACGTGTGTCTGCGGACAGAATTCAGTAATTACATATAAACATAAACGGTTATAGTGTCTCTAATAAATAAAATAAAATAAAAAATACAAAAATATTGTTAAGAATTCTCAAAAATTTTAATATGTTTCGCTTACTAGAGGATTTAATTGTGCAAGAATAAATACTCTAATTGCGGCATAAATGTGTCTTAAACGTGAGCAAGGAGGGACATTCTTCTGCTGTTTGTTACCCAACACCCTTTCCTAAAGAACGGATTTTGATCATCTCTATAAATTTTTATGCTCTGTGGTGTAAACATAATATCTATTGTAATATATTCTATTCTATATATAATATATTCTACCCCCAGAGTCAAATAGAAAAAGGTTATGTGAATAAGGTTGACAAATTTCCTTTCAAAACTTTTAGAGTATATTTTGTGTTTAGTCACTGATAATACAAGCTACGATTTCGAAGATCATCAAAATAATTCACTATAAAGGTTTGCAAAATATGGCAATCGCTAGTAGCATGCAAACTACGGTTAAAATATATGAGCAGGTGTGTGCATACTGAAATGTCACAAAAATGTTTATACAGTAAACTGTTTATTTGTCCAAAACCTACTAGCTGGTAGCAAAAACTTTGGAGTCTTTTTCATTCAACTTTGTCTAAATGTCCACAGTTTTGGAGATTAGCGACATCGAAGTTTGCATTTTTTTAGTAATTTAAATTGAATATTAAAAATTCATTCACTCTATTGATTAATTTTTTTTGAATATGCGAGTATTGAATTACTAGACTTTTCAAATAATTGGGGTCAATCAACTACGAAATGAACATTTTGGGACTTGTGTTTTAAAATTTTTGAATTATGAAAAATTTCTAATTATCGGGATTTTACTGTAAATAACTAACTATACAGCATACATATGTTTTAAAATATGTACATTGCAAGCGCACAGTGGCATGTAGTAAGTACCTCGTCAATTCAAAGTTCAAGGGACTAAAAAAACAAGAAATTCAAAAAAAAAAAAAAAAAAATACGATGCAATTGCGAAATTTACAAAAAATCGTAAAACTCATAAAAAAAACATTAATTTTGTAAAAACGTGTGTATTTTTGCATATTTCAAGAAATCATTTCGAAAACGCAATATTTATTATGATAATACAAAGGTCACGACATTTGTATTACTAATGTATCCGATATTGACACATATGTGTTGTTCTCGCTTTTGAAAAAAATTGGGATATTTTTACCAATTTTGTCAAATTTCAAAAAAAAATTGAATTATGTGGACTACAATGTATTGATTTATGGAGCAAGGGGCTAAAAATTCTTTTTAATTATCGGGGTTTCCTCAATTGCATCAGGCATTTTTTTATATCCCTTGAATTTCGACTCGAGGTTCTACTGTATAAATGTCAGGACCGTGTAGTTTGGTGGCGCAACCCTTGCATGTAGCTAAAGTCATGATGATTGGTGTGTCACACTCGGCTGCCTGCGCCTCATTAGAGGATCAGCGTTGTTGTTGTAATTCCAGCAAGCTACAGATGGACATTCAAAATTAGGATTATTAGGAAATTGAATCAAAGGCGGCAACATCCACTTCAACCAATCAACACCCAAGGACGTGTCATGTCATAGCAAAGACAGCAATATCCAATTTTGTAAATAGTAAAAGCAGCAATGTCCACTTTTTGGTAGAAATATTTTAGCATAGCAGTATCCATATTTTTTTACACTTCAACAGGCCAAAAGGTCTAATTACGGAAGCGAAACACATCACAAAATACCCAGGCTTGAGTAAATCACAGACTAATTGTGACCTCACCGAGAATCGAACCCTCGGTGTGGGAAGCCATGCCCACTGAGCTACGAGGGCCGCCGAGTTAAATATTAAATATTTATGTATTACACGTATATAAAAGGAAAACTGAGGTGAAATTGTTTTTAAAAACTTATCTCCAATAAGATGTAGGTTTCATAGATTCCAATGACATCTCCTGGCGTAGTGACAGGCTTTTGTATTTATCTCAGGAACACCTCGGTGGGACTGTTGACGCAACATGATTATATATCCTTTGTTCCTGTTAATTCTGCCACTATCTCATATCCAAGAGTAGCTAGCACATACTCATAGCGATTTGCGATCCGAACAAGCCACTGGGACGAGTCAGTGAAGCAGAGAGCGACTGGCGCGGCGGCCATTATGAGATGAAAAGATGGTGCGGCAATACGAAAAGTGATGCACAAGATATAAATTGTGACCAAAAGCCAACACAAATCATCATATTATTGCGAAACTTCCTAATGCGGGTGATTACATTCTATTCTCTCTAATGCCGTGCGTATTGACAAAAACAATTAAGAAGCCGCCGATGAAGTGCAAGAAATTCCATTCCTTCAAGGGCCAATGAGAGTGTAATATTGGTGTCCAGCTTGAGAATTTACAGGTAAGCCAGATCCCATTTCAATACTGCATGCCCTGTTTCCTATCTATTGGTTGCGCTAAACAAATAAATGTAAAACCTTATGATTACAGTCCATCGGGGATACGATTCTATATCAGGTACATTGTTGCCTTTGCTTTTACACCCCTCGTATAATCACCTTCTGTGTTAAAGATTATTCTCTATGTGATATTTACAATAATCCAGACATAATATAATCATTGACTGGCTTATATAATCAACCTATCAAAAAAGACAGGTAACTTGAATCTCTAGTAGTTAGATTGGAATAAATTGTTTTTTTCACAGTGCAAACACTTTCACATTTGAAATTGGTCAAAATATTGAAGAGATATTGTTTTCACTTTTATTTTAAATACACTTTGGAGAAATGTTCCCAATAATATCGGATCCGAATGGATGAATATCGTATCTAACTTGAGGAATAACTTAAATCTCAGAATAGGCATTGTGTTCCAAAAAAGTGGAACATTTCTCCATACAGAATCTGATGTTATTATGTAATGCCTAAGCATTAAAAGGTTGGCAAATTCATTAACACCAGAATTGAGAAAAACGACCTTTCAATGTCTGCATCAGAATCAATCTTGAAATTTGATGCTAATTTCGTTACGACCCTTATCAAGCATTGCAAAAAAAACACTTTTCTCAGAGATCAGACCATGTTGTGCCATATCACTCAGGGATCCGGCCACATTCGCCGATGCGAGCGTAACCGTCATCATAATAGGACGGCCGCCACCGGGACGCTGCGTCTCGGCTGTCACCGTCAGTGCCTGCAGTGTAGGTGGCTTCTCGCCGAGCTTACTATCCACGATAGACGCCGTCCGGTGGGTCTTGGAGAAGTCGAGACCCAAGCGAGTTCGCTGCGGGCGGAGCAGACGGGCGGGAGGAGATTCAGAAGCGGTGACGGCGAGCTTGTTCCGCGCACCCTTGCGGGACTCTAGCATGCGCAGAAGTGAGGGAATGTGACAACCAGACAGGTGGCAGTTCTTCACCTGCTTGTAGCCAAGACCTGAGATAACAAGTCTAGGATTACTACTATTATATTATCATGATCACTCTAACTTACACAAACATACGCTGAAATTCTGAAATATAATAAATAAATAGCATTTTATAACATTTTAACACCAAAAATTCAGCAAAGAATTCAGAAGAGGGGTGATGAAAAATCAAATTTTTAATCTGTAAACAGTGAAACTCTCTTAATACGTTTTTCAAGGGACCAGCAAATAAAAACTTATTAGGCGAGAAAACATATTAACAGTGATTTCAATATTTTTTCATATATTATTTACACTTTTTAATTTTGTATTTTAATTAAATTTTCGTTTATATAATATGACAATTTAAGGACATTTAATTTTTAAAAATTAAGCAGGTAAATATATACATTTGTAAAATATTACCTATGTGAATCTGAGGGTCAGAAAACAATAAAAACCACCAAAACAAAAAAAAAAATTAGCACTGTCAAAAAATATTTTATTAATAACCATACTAAAAGGAAACCATAAAATAACTTATGTAGGTATGTCACTATCTATGTGCAAACCTTAATTCTAAAATAAATTTATATAAGTTATCTATAAATTTTAACTCATTAAGGCCGGCCCCACACTATGCATTTCTTCTGTCGCCTTGAATCTGAAACCGAATTTAAAGCCTGTCCGGATGACGCGAGTCCATTTGCGCGTTTCAATTTTCCCGTCCGGATAGCGCGTCTTACGCGCGAGAAAACTTGCGCATTTCAATTTATATTGCATCCAGATATGCAAATTATTGTTTTATTTCAGTAGATGTTGGCGCATATGACAAAAGCAATGACTCCACAATTTTTAAAAACTGTTTTAAAAAAAAAAACTTGTCTAAAATTCCATTTTACGCGCGAGTGAGCAAATGCGTGTCAGCATCTGGACGGGATGTATGTAGCACCAGTATCTCGAGAACCCGCGAGTGTCTACGCGCGAGTACACTCGCGCGTAAAACGTGTCATCTGGATAGCTGGAGGCTCTTAGCAGTCACATAGTATATTCCGCGGCGGACCGCGCGGAGAACACTTGCGGATAATCTGTCAAATTTAGCGCGTTGCAATAAAAAACACGAGACGTGACATCACCGATTTTACGTTCACGTAAGTTCCACGGGCGGGAAACTGAACAGACGCCAGCGGCGGCGGCGGAACGATCAATGATCCGCATGGTAGCGGCGTTCCGCGGCGTCAAGACGCGACGGAAGATACACCTAGTATGACGCCGGCCTTAGAAAACGATAGGAGATATTACGTTATTAATATTGCCGATTGTTTCCTCGAAGAAATACAACAAAAATGACAACAGTTTCGTTTAGGCGACTATATAAAAAATTATCGTAAATAATCGCCGGATAAATTTATTTAATAAATATTATTTTATTAGCCTATTCAAATACTACAGGGTTTTTTCAGTGGCTAGAACATTTGTGACGCCGCCAAAACCATTTAATTTTTATTGCGCCCATTTTTCATTTTTAGGAATGTTGAACGAAATTTCGTCTTCCGAAAAACGTATTATGAAGATTTATTTGTATGAATAAATTGAGTTCGTCTATAAATATTTTCACTAATTAGGCGAGAAACGAAAATAAGTGGGAAACGTATTAAAGTTTTCACTAAATATCTGAAAATTTTTATGTCCTAATAATTGTAACCTTGTATAATTATAATTAAAAACACTTCTTGCTTAATAAAGCTGTTTATTTTAATACTATTTTAGATTATAGGGTTAATTTTTTGCTTAGGGGGTTACGCCACCTTGAGGGATCAAAAAATACATTTAAATTCAATTTTTTTTTGACCTAACTATTGTACATATAAAAAAAGTGTTTTATCATCATTGTTTATGGCGTACATTGATTAATATTTAGAAATTTTCAAATTGGTGGTTGTGTTGTCCTACAAAGGTTCTTCTTCTTCATAGGCACAGCTGGTGGAGACAATCATATCGCAAGGGTTTGAAAATGAAAATGTTAGTCACTTTCTTGTTAAATAATGTAAGTCCACGATTTAGCGCATCAAAAAAACATAGAATTTTTTTTTTCAAATGAGATCAAATGCGATTTTTTGAAAATGTCACGGTGGTGTACTTAATTGTACTTTGTGCCTTATCTTTAACCATACACAGATATATATAAAAGTAACAAGACTGCTTACTCGAGGCAATCCCCTCTAGGTATCCTGGCTTGTTGAAGGAAGTCAGAAGGCAGCGGCTCTCACGGAACAGCACAGCCACCGCAGGCCTCCGACCTCCGCCCAATCCGATGAGCACGCCTCCGCAAGGTCCACGTGTCACGCGGCACATCACACCCAATGTGGCGCCGATTGCTTTGCCCGTGTCGCTCAAACTGGCATCGGTGGTGTAAGGCTCACCCGGCTCCAGCATGTGCACCTGCCATCGGGCGGTGGCTGAGAACCCAGCAGCTGGGACAGAAAGTATACACTTTAGATTTAATTTTGCATTCAATAATAAATATTTTTTATAAAGGTCATGCTTTCATTGCCATTGTAGTTTAACATATCCCTTTTTTAATATTTTATTATTTTATCAGCTAATTTGTCGTTGCCACATACATTTTTGATGAAACAAAACATTAATCATAATTTATAAATATAATTACTACCTATTCACGTTTTTTCTTAATTGGCAGATTCTCGAGTATTCTAAGGGCCAGTTGTTTGATCAGAAGTAAGAGTAATAGAAAAAGCATAGATTTTTGCATTCTCCACCAATCAAAATCACCCGTTTTTGTAAAAATCTACGCTTTTTGCTTAATTCTTACTCTAACTTCTGATCAAACAACCGGCCTTAAGCAATTTTTTTGATTTGCAACAATGCTTCCAGATCGCTAATTTTATGGCAATAATACACAATTTGCAAATTTCTAACATCATCTAAGTTGGTTCCTCATGACTGAGGATCGTGATCTTTATGACCTCCCGCCCTCTTCACTATTCTCCTCCATCTTTCCCGGTATCCTACAGATCTTAGCGTTGCCACCAGAGAAAGGCGCGTAGCTTTTTCCACTTAGTCCAACGAGTGGGGGATCTTCCCCTTCCTCTTCACGCTTGACGTGACTCACCGCAACAAGCTTCTCCGGGATATCTTCTCTTCTAGCAGATTCTTCAGAGTCTCAAGTAGTCGAGTCTCTCATTGATTATAATTTTTTGTAGTATGGAGACATTTATGCGTCTCGCTGTCC